>CP139503.1:23875344-24152072 GCA_021014915.2 Artemisia tridentata subsp. tridentata | reverse complement strand
ATCCTGAAGATGACTCACTGAGAGGCTGTTCTCTCAGTGACTTGAATTGTTCTCGGTTTAAGTTAACACTTAGTTAATTTGTGTCCAAATCATGTTTTAAGTATTCTTGGGTTTTTCATGACCCAACACTTATGCGCGACGGAAGGAAGTTTCATGGATTATAGCATAAGAATTTGGAAGTGAATTCGGAAGATAATAAGTAGTAGGAGCTAGGTAGAATACCGAGCTCGAGACAAGGTTGTACCCCCGAGAGTCTTTCTTTTAGTTTGTATAACGTGTGTCGAGGTCGTCGTAAAGTTTGGGAGTCTAACTATGATTCAAAGTGTAGTTTATGTGTTTATGTATAAAGTTTAAGGGGCGGGTTAAGCGTAAACATACCCATTTTGGGTTGTAAACGGGTCAAGTGCCCTTGGAACATGTTTGTTATGTTAATCTAATGCTTTTGGTAAAGTTTGGGTGGTCAACGGTGTGTCCAAGTGTGTTAAATGGTTTATGGTCATTGTTTAAGGGGGGTGTTTGGCAGAAGGGTAAATGTACCCATTTTGATGTGTAAACGGGTCAAGTGTCATTGGAACATGTTTGATACGTTAAATTATTGAAGTTGGTAAAGTTTGGTGCAAAACGGATGTGGTATGAGTAGTTTGATGTGTAAATGGGTAGAAATGGGTTTTGGTGCATAACCCGTCAAATTTTAAAGTACTATTTCGGGTTGATTGAGTATGTAAACGATTTTGTATGTTTGTTAATGGCTTTGAGTGAGTTTGGTGTGGATATAAGGTAGCATGGGTCAATTATTGTGAAAAAGGGCCAAATTTCGGTTTATACCGAAATTTGGTACAAAATCCCAAATTTCGGTTTCAAATTTCGGTTTCATTTGGGCAGATTTTGGTAAACTTTGAAAAATCATATCTTTTGATCCGTAAGTCGTTACGGGTCGTGCCACCTATCGTTTTGAAGGTAATTGAGTCTAGTTTCATTTAAAATTAGTCTCATGGTCTGGAAGTTTATAGATTTTTGTCAGATTGAAAAAGAGTAACAGCAGGTCAGTTTTAGTTCACATTTTTGGTGCGTAAAGTTTAAATTTTTGGTCTAAGCGGGCACGGGGTGTAACACCCTCCCTGAAATATAAGACTTCTAGCAACATTTAACAGATGTCTATGTTTCCTTTCTGCTATACCATTCTGTTGAGGTGTGTATGCACATGAAGTTTGATGAATAATACCCATAGTATTAACAAAATCAGTCATTTTATGATTTATAAACTCAGTTCCATTATCAGACCTTATAACTTTTATTTTCTTATTAAACTGAGTTAAGACCAAGTTATAAAAATTAACAAACATTCCAAAAACCTCATCTTTTGTTTTGAGCATATACACCCAAACAGATCTGCTATAGTCATCAACTATAGTAAGAAAATACCTAAAACCCTCCCTGCTAACCACTTTGTAAGGACCCCATACATCAGGATGTATAAGTTGCCCAACAACAGAAGATTTAGTTTCACTTAAAGGAAAAGGATCCTTGCTCTGTTTTGCCTTATGGCAAACCTCACAAGGACCTTCGTGATTCAAATTAGTCAAATTTAAATAAGATTTTAACAGTTTCAAAACTTGATTAGCAGGGTGCCCAAGTCTATTATGCCATACTTCTTTAGGCACATAGCAAATAAAAAACTCACTCTTATTCAAAATAGCAGAACTAACAAAATCTTTATCAAACATGTAAAGTCCATCAAATTCACTACCAGTCCCCATAACTTTCTCCTTTTTCAAATCCTGAATGTAACACTTAGTTTCATCAAAACCAACACACAGTTTACTATCTTTAATCATTTTATGAACAGGTAAAAGACTAACAGAGTACTCAGGAACAACTAAAACATCAAACAAAACCACATTATTATTTAATCTCAAATTTCCTACATGAGTAATTTTGGCCAAAGTACCATTAAGGTGTCCAACAGTCATTTTTAAATCAGATATATCAACAACCCCAAACATCTTATCAGTATTATTAGTCATGTGTTGGTTATCCCCTGAATCAATGATCCAACCCAAGTGATAACTCACACCATTAACTTTCAGATTGGCACAAAAAAATATGTAGAAATTTTGATTAAAAAACACATTGCAATTAAAAAAGGAACAAGAAGAACTACCTGCCATATTGACATGTGCAGAGGGACTGGTTTTGTCATTCAAAAGACTGATCAACTTCAAAACCTGATCATTAGTGAAAGATAGAGTACTAGCATTTTTTACATCACTATTAACTTCAACATTATTACTCCTATTAAAACCACTAACAGGTGGATAACCTATTAATTCAAAACATCATTCAATAGTGTGTCATTTTAAACCACAGTGCTTGTAAAGCAAGCTATCATAATTTCCTCTATTATTATTCACATTGTTACTAGGCCAATTATTATTAGAATTTCTCTTGTTATTCCCATTTGGTCTAGCCACAAAAGCAGAAACCTGAGCCTTCTCAGATTTCACAGAAGTATTAGGAATCCCTCTATGAGATTCCTCCCTAGAAATAATGACAAAATCATCTTTAACTTCAGGAAGGATTTCCCTAGTTAAGAGACTGCTCCTTATAGGTTGATAAATGTCATCAAGACCCATAAGAACTTGCATTAGTTTTAACTGTTTAGCATGATCAACCAATTCAACTCTAGCCTCACAGACACAGTCAAGTAATATGGTAAGAATATCAAATTCTCTCCATAGAGAATTTAACTTGTGATAATATTCAGAGACATGCAAACCACCTTGTTTAAAGTTGTTAATCTTTTGGAGTAAATTAAACACCACAGAACCAACAATTCTATCATATGTATCTTTTAAGTCTCTCCACACAACAGAAGCATTATCAGAAAACACATGACCAAGATACACATCTTGAGACAGATAAGTTAATATCCAATTTAACACAACTGCATTGCATCTGTCCCATTGGGATTCCAATAAGGGACTAGCAGCATAATCAGATCTAAGACAAGTACCATCAAGAAACCCTATTTTATTCTTAATTTGTATAGCTAATTTGATAGCACTAGCCCAAATCCTATAATTCTCTACCCCAGTCAGTTTAACAGTCACAATAGAAGCACAATTAGAATCATTTGCTTGAAGATGCAAAGGATTACTTTGATCTAAACTACTAATCATAATAGCCATAATGAACAAACAAAAAACCAAACAGATAACAACTACTAAACAACCAAGAAACAAAATAAGAACCAAACTACTAATCAAAACAAGAAACAGATAAACAACCAAGAACCAACAAACTAAACCACCAACAATCCAACAACTCAACTTCCGAAACTGCCCAATACCTAAACTCCTACGACCTAGACTCAATAAAAACTGAAAAGTAAAACTCATACCTAAGAAAACCAAAAATCCAGCAGAGCAGACTGGGACAGATCAAAGCAGGTTTCCGTACCAGTCAAAGTTGGCAGGTCAAGGTGTTAATCTGCCCGTTTGCACCCACTCTTACTGAGATAGTGGTCTCTTAAGGGAAAAAAGAATGCTTACAGTGCTTTAAACTAGATGCAGCGGAGAAATCACAACAGCTACTCTAGATTCACTTAGTCTAGAGTAACTGAACCAAGATTCAGCCCAAGAACACAGATCCACAAGATTCCACAAAAAACCCGAAATGCCAAATAGGGTTTTCCAAGAATCAACCCAAGAATCAACAATTAATTGTTAATTCTTCAAGAAACAAAACACCAATTGCTTCCAATCGAACCAGAAACAAAAACCCAAAAAATTAGGGTTTCAAGAAAAAAACCCTAAAATTCAATTGATACTTCAATCCTTCGATTAAACCACGAATTAACCAGAAATCAACACCTAAGCGTTCAATCGATCAACTCTAACCAAGATTCCCAAAATAGCAAACCAAACCAATCAGAACCTGGCTCTGATACCATGTTAAAATGGTACCAAAACTGCTAACACAAGATGTAATCACCCAACCAGCCACCCACTGGTGATCTCAATTTTGTTATAACAATAAACACTGAAGACTTGTCCCCAAACGGATGCAAGTCAAGTACAATTACAAAGAAAGAAAGGTTGTCCTCCTAATGAGTGCAACCTGATACAATACAAGACTTACACTCTAACAATCTATACTAACACCTGCAGATCAAGATGATCTGCTAAACAATCACAAGACTAAACCTCTAAAACTGATGATGAAACCAAGAGTAAACCAACTATCACTTGAGAGAAAACTTGTGTGTATAATTTGTGAGAATAAGCCAACTAACTGAAACCCTAGCTCGTATCATCCCTTAAATAGCCCAATGATACACTTTAGCCCCTGCACAACACAATACTAACAAAACTAACACCAAAGTTAAGTATTAGAAAACCAAGCTAAAATTATTTACATATCAGACCTCAAAGTTTAATAAGTTTACTATAAAAAGTATTTTCAATACATATATAATAGCAAAAGATCATGTCTATTTTTTTATATATAAAGGATAACAATAAAATGCTACTTCAAAGCTATACTTCCGATAAAACTTAAAACCTCATGGGACCCTTTCCAAAGGTAACGCACAATTGCGTTAAAGGTGCCAAACAGTTGCCAAATTCCTGCGTTAAGATGAAGTTAACCGTTGGAAGGGTGTGAGTTAACGCGGCGTTAAGGGGGTGCGTTAACCCCTTAACGCTGCGTTAAGGGTTAAAAAAATAATTCACTTTGCCCCCTTTTAAGGGTAGTTTGTGTAAAAAAATATTTGATTTAAAGGTGAGTTAAGGTGTGTTGTAACTGAGTTATTGTTGGAAGGGTTAAAGCTGAGTTAAGTTAAGATGTGTTAAAGCTGATGTGGCATGCCTTAAATTTTAAGGCTGAGTTAACCGTTAGGAGTGACCTTATATACGTTAAATACCCAACTCAAAAACCCATTTCTTTTAGCATTTGCTCAAGCCTAAAAAGATGTACCTAGTTTTTAATTGGTGATAAGTTGTCATATGTTTGCCTTGTGTTTTTTGTTTCTTTCTTTCTCCCCATAAAAAAAAAAACAAAAAAAAAACATCAATCAATCAAGATCGGCATCGTGTTTTTCTTCTTCTTGTTCTTCTACTCCTTTCTTGATTTCATCGCACACAAACATTAAAAACAAAAACAAAAACCCATTAAAACTAGAAAGCTCAGAAACCATTTAACACATGTACACAACCACCCATTGATTTGATTTGATTTGATTTGATAAAATGATAATTGCTCCTAGACCCTTTATCATTTTATCTTATTTTTTGGCCTTATTATTGAGGTTAATACACTGTAGCAATGATCATCCTCCTCCTGTTACGCCTATTAATCGCGATCTATATCGTTCTAGGTACTATCATTTATTCTATTACTTTGATTTTTGGTTATTTATATTCATATGAAATGCTGCATTCGGAAAGTGTTATATGTCAGTTTGTGTAGTTTGAATGACCCAAGTAGTAATAATGTTGATATATTAGTCTAAGTTGGATCTTATAACTTGTTTGTTTATAGATCTTATCCGTAGTACGTAGTATATTTAGTCACGAGTTTGGAGATACTATTGTGCCACAAATTTCAAACTTGATCTAGTTTTGGTTTCTTTAGAGACATTGGTATTTGTTTACTTTCGCGTAGATCGTCAACTCTTTCCGGAGATGGCGATCTTTGAGTATAGCATAACGCTGATATTTGTTTGAACGTTGTTATAGCTGCTTTCGATCACTATTTTTCTTAGACACATGCTCAATTCAACCATTTGAAAGGAAAAAAGAACTATTAACCCTTTATTAAATTGTTCGTTTTCGTTGCCATTTTTTATGTAGTGATGCTTTGATGGAAGAGATAGAAGCATTGGTTAATCGACACAAAGATAGACTCCATGTGAGTGTTCTCTGCCTCTTTCTTGCTATGTCTAGTTTTGTGATATTTGCTAATCTGATTTGGTAATCTTTTAACAGATGGAGACATTTCAAAGTTCAAATAAGGGATATCGTGCTGAACTAAATGTAGTTACATATTGCCGGAATAGGACAGCTATTGATGACAAATCTAAGTTCCGAATACTTCTTGTAAGTACTGTTACTATAGTACTTTTAATTGCATCACATGGAAGGCAGATTGAATTCCAATTTTGCCATCGTATTCTTGTATATAAACAAAGTAAAGATCTGAAGAAAGCAACGCTTTTATTGTATTTGACATGTATTGTCTCATATTGTGATTACTGATCTTTTTGACAGATGATTACTTGTCTTCCAGAGTTTTGGGCAGCATGCACGGGAGCTTATTACCTCCGAGCTTGCATTAAGGATACTCTCCATCTTAAGTGAGGAGCAATTTTTACCTAAAGTGGATCCTCTGTTGCTGAACAAGACCCTTGAGAAGATTGTAATAAAGGTCAGACCTTTGATATTATACTTGTACACTTGAACTAAAGACGTATGTCTTTATCTTCACTAGAAAAAAATTGCGTTGCCAAAAGTCTGTATGGTTTATAAAGGAGTGTGCATTGTGCAATGCCTTGTTATTGATGTCAATATGTTAACTTTTATTTCTTTCAAAGTTTGAAACTTTATGAAAAGTTTCCCTCACGGATATCGCTTTTTGTGTCATGAGTATAGGTGCCAAAATGGGCTGGTTGGGTAATGGGTCAATAAATTTTGAAATAATAATCTGTCGTTTATTGGTAACAGATAGATGTGGTTGTATGCATACAAAAAGACTTAGGGTCACTTTTGATGCGGTCGACCCTTTTGACCTGTCTCTGTCTTGGCTAATAGTATTTACCCGTTTACAACCAGAATCGACCCATTTGTGGCAAATGTATTAAATTTTCCATCTTTCCTTATGAAAAGTTTGATTTAGATCCCAGTAAACATAAATGTAAAGATTTGCGTGTTTTATGTAACAAATATAGAACTACATAATCCTGATCTTTCCGTAAGTTTCTTTAAATATGGATTTGATTTCTATTCTCGAGTTATAATTTGATTTTTAGATAGTATGATTAAAATACTCAAATGTAACTAGCGAATAATAATCTTTCAGGTGGTACCTTTGGAAAATCTGAATGGACGCAAAAAAGTTGAAGCAGGAGAACTTTGTGAAAGAAGAAATGGTCCTGCTTTTATATGTTACTTTTCTGCATCATTTATCTACTTGCAGAGATAATATTGCTCACTTTAGTGACTCTGTTTCTGCCTATTCTTTGCAGGTAGAGGAGTTGATCTCAATCGAAATTGGAGTGTAGATTGGGGGAAAAAAGAGAAGGTTAGTTATTAGACATCATAGCAATTAGAGGTGGACAGATCGGCACATCGGGCAGGTTGGGTTATGGTCAAAATGGGTTTGTTGAGTTGGTTCATTTAATTTAAGTACGGAATGAAACGGAAGATCCTGGTTCGGTTGATTGCAAACACTTCTCTGTCCAATTTTTAAATATTTTATAAACATTAAATGCGCTGTTGATCTTGTTTTAGCTGTGTTCTGCTACAAGCATCTTATTGTTTTTTTTTTTTTTTTTTCAGGATTTTGATCCATATGAAGAGAATCCTGGGGCTGCTCCATTTAGTGAGCCAGAGGCTCAGCTTATGCGGAAGCTCTCAATGTCATTTGACCCACACATTTGGGTCAATGTTCATTCTGGAATGGAGGTAATCAACACATCCTTCCTTTTCTGAATTTATATAGACTTTTGTACTTGATGGATGGGTAGTAGTCAGGATGCAGTGTTATCATGGAATCATGACAGATTTGACATCCGGATTCTGTTTATACTCATTCCATTCCATCACGTCTGAAGCATTGTTTCTTTACATATGCAACGGGATAGGTCTTTTAGATCATTGATTTTATTCTTTTTTTTCATAGGCTCTGTTTATGCCTTATGATCACAAAAATACGACGCCATCTGGACTGGAATCACAGAAAATGAAGTTGATGCTCGAAACACTAAACCACCTTCATTGTGGAGACCGTTGTGTGGTTGGATCAGGAGGCGGATCTGTTGGGTCAGTATTATATTATTCATATGACTTATGGAACTTTCTGTTTATATCTTACGTAAAAAGGTAACAAATTTAGTGGGTTGGGCAATGGGTTGAAACGGTTACAGGACTGAACTGGCAAGATTGACACACTAACATTTTTATGTCCCTTTTCCATTAATTATAGCACATATAGTTAAAGAAACTCGTTTTCCATTAGTTAGGTGCTGATAATCTCATGTTTTTTATATTTTATTTAATTCACTTTTTCTGAAACAGGTATCTGGCACATGGTACCACAACAGATTACATGTTTGATGTGGCGAGGGTTCCTATGTCTTTCACTTTTGAGGTTTGTGTATGCCTGTACTGCTAATTTTCAGCTCCCCTGATCATATTTATCTCAATTTGCTTACACTCATTGACTTGCCAGATATATGGAGATGAAAAAGCATCCTCAAGAGACTGTTTCAAAATGTTCAACCCTGTGGACCATCCCACCTTCAATGTACGTGATACATATCCCTATTATTTTTGCCACGTCGTTTCTACTTTCTTGTGGATTAAAGTCTGTCAAAAGGGCGGCCTTATTGGCATCAAATTCATTTGCTAATTCCCCATTAAAGATGTGAGGTGGCAAGATTGACATGTCCAAACGGGTCCGGGTTGAAACATGTCACTTCAAGTACCGGTCAAAGAGGATTGTTGGTTTTTGTTGACCCACTACCACATTTTTTGTCCATTCCTAACAATTTTCTAAAAGAACAAACCTGTTATTTATGATTACAACAACGTTGGTACCTTAATAATAATATTGTAAAGACTAAACCTTCTAGTAAATTGCTTTATGAGGTTGTATGCATAAAAAATAGACATTGGGCAACTTTAACTCGTTTGACACTCTTTACCCGTCCTGTTTTGGTTAAAATTTCTAGTTGGGACCCCTTTGAGATAATACCCAATTCAAATGCACCGATTCATAAGTAATTGGGTGGAATCTGCCGCCTCTAAAAAGATGTATACTTTTGATCTCTATAGACAAACATCCAAATCTATATAAAAAAACAAATCCTTTTTATCCCCAAAAAAGGACAGTTTCATATTCAATATGGATCTGGGATTAGAAAATGTGTAACCATCATTTAATATTTAAATTCTTATGTACTTATCAAAGTTTTTTTTTTTTTTTTTTTTAAATAAAATTATAAGAGCTAGTTACAACTTAATAGTTGAAGCTTTTGTTTAAATGCTTTGGAAAGTCAAAATGTGACATTTTGAAAGGAGTGTGTAAACATATATCTCCACTGGATGTGAAGATTTCAACCCATTCATATATATAAGTAGGTCACTTTAGGCTATATATATATGGTTTTAATACTATTTATATATTCTTTGCTACTGTAATAAAGTACAAAAGGAAAAAAGAAAGAACCTGTTAAAGGTTGACCCAACCTAATCCGAGCTGTTTTGAGTTTTGACCCGCCAAAAAGATATCATTTTGACCCGTTACACAACCCGCCCATTGTCACCTCTCCAAATTCAAGGTACTAAATTCTCCCTCTTGATTTCAGAGAGTTCTCAATGAGTGGTCTGCGACATTCTTCACAATGTTCAATATGGGAGCACACCAGATGAATGATCCGCAAAATTCAACCCCTTTTAATGTGGATCACTTGATTTCCATAGATGACTATTTAAACGGATATTTAATAGAGAGAAAAAATAGATATGGTCAAAAGACGGAATTTTTAGACCTTGGTTTGCAAGAAATCAGAACATATTTCCGACTCTTCTTGCTATCTTCGGTGATGTTAATGTTCATGTTCTGTTCTCGAATCGCAAAGAGTAATAGATCACATTTGCCTTCCCTTTCTCTTTGAAATCCGCGGCCTTATAGGAAAGATGAGATGTGTATTATTTACTTATTTATTACGGGTTGCCTAATTGCATACCCATACAATTGTCATTGTGTGTTAGGTTTTTTAGCTTTTTTTTGAAGCAGATTATTTCAGATAAATATATGGCTCTGATTTGTAGAAATGTTATTTACACGTTACGAACGATGATTTATTTGTAATTTGTTGTGCACTAATAGAAACATGAGTTTTTCGACATATCCCTTGTTTTGGTATTAGTGTAGTATGGCTTCAAGTTGGCGTTTTAGGATGTTTGATCAATTACACCATTATTTGGGTGTCAATTTATGTATCATCGTATTTCTATTTTGTCATCGTTGATCTTTGTCGTATTACAAACCAATTAAATTCTGTTGTTATGATTGCCTCGGCAACTCATTTAGCTCTATGTTTGTATAAGAGTTTGGCAGGTTTGTTGTATACGACAAACTTGAAATTTGCTTGTGTTACCATGTTAGGATGATGTTATGGTATCACAACGGTTAAAGTCATTGACAAGATCCTACTTTCTCGCCGGCTTAAGTTTGTATGAGTATCACCTTGTCATTTACGACAAATATTATGGAAATGGTTCATGAGAAATTCAGTTTTATGCAGTCACATTGGAGAACACATTGACCACGGTTGTCGCATATTGTTTGGTCATTATTATATGGGGAACCATACAGTCCAGGTACTTGTTTCATACTTTCATGTGTGGAATAGAACTTTAACTAGCAATTTAAACCAACTAGTGAAATAACACTTCAATTTTTTTTTTTTGCAAAACTGAAGTGCGAAAAAGTCTCCTTCCTTTGACCTCTAAAAATAAATAAACACCAACATTACGTATCCAAAAGTATATGAAAAAAAAAAAAAAAAAAAAAAAAAAAAAAAAAAAAAAAAAAAATCTTCTATAAATATTTGCGCATCTGCAAACTTAGGGCATGTTTGTTTTTAAAAAAAAATGTCTGACTGCCTCTGACGTCTTACCAGTCAGACGCGGTAAGATGTTTTTGTTTGTTTTTTCACCACGAGTCAGACGCGCTCAGACTTTTGACTTATAAAAGTCTGACTTCAGTAAGAGGGAAAAAAAAACTCTGACTATCTCTTGCCCTATCAAAACCCTATTCATCTTCTCCACCTTCACCCCGCCGCCGGCCACCTCCAGCCTCGGCCGGCCACCTCTCACCGCCGCCTTCTCCACCTCTACGCCGCCTTCTTCTCCACCTCTACGCCGCCGTCATCTCCACCTATAGCTGCCATCTTCACCACCTCTAGGTATGCTCTTTTTTTTTCTCTTTACCTGCTTTACGTGATTTTATTGTTGGTTTTATGTGATTTTTTTGTTGGGTTGGTTATAAACTGATATGGGTTTTGTTTTGGTCAACTATGAGGTTAGTTTTAAGTGATAATCTGAGGTTGGGTTTTGATAATCTGATATGGGTTGCTTTGTTATAAACTGATATGGGTTTTTTGAGGTGTAAATATGAAGTTCAATTAACCTGTAGCTCTAGTAGATGCTCTAAATCAGTTTGACAACAACTAGTACAGTTTCATTTTGTGATGTTGATGAGGTTAAGGTTAAGGTTAGGGATGATAGTGATGTTGTGAAATGTGGGATGAAGGCGCTAAGTGAAGTGGTGGATGAGTCGTTAAATGTGATTAGGAAGAGAATGGTGAGTGATGTAAGGATCAGAGGATGGAGGAGTTTGAGGTTTTGGCGAAGCGGTTGAAGTTGATTATGGAGAATTCTTCGGTTGGTGGTAAATGAGTATTTGTTTATGATTTATCCGTGTATATGAGAAGTGCAATTTTGGTGTGCTGATCTTTTATAGAAATTGGTTTGTTGGTTTTCTTATGGTTGTTTCTTTGGTTTTTATACTTGGATTATGTTTGAACTTGCATAGTTTGCATAATGGGATTGTATCTAGTTTTGTTGCTTTTCTCGCAGTAGTTTGGTTCTTAGTTGCTGATCATATACACTAGTTTAGTCGTTTGGTCCATGGTTTCAACGATAGGCTCATCACTAATCGATAGGTTGTGGCTATTGCTTAGACCGTACTTTTCCTTGTTGCTGATCATAATGGGATTGTATCTAGTTTTATGGTATTAGGATGCTTTGTATGGATTACTGGAATAGAAGACCGTATACTACTGAGTAACTGGTGTATGGTCGCTGTAGGGTTACAACATCACTTATAGCGCTTGTGAGTATGTGCAGAGGTTAATCAACATCACTCATCACAACACGAGAACATGTGATAAGCCACTTCTATCAGGACAAACCCAACTTTTCCAGAAGTGAAGATTCATAATTTATGTCGCACCCTGTTCTCAAATAAATGATGCCAATACACAAATTTTTTGATAAATTATCAGCATTCTTTACAGAAGTGCTCAAACCAGTGACCACAATAGAAACTACTACAATTTTCTCTAACAGAACTGTGTGATTCAATTTAGCCCCAACATTCTGCAAGTACTCGAACACTATCGAGCGTAACGATTGTTACCCACAACAGTTTTGCCATCTTTGATTTTGCTTCAAATCTAGCATCAAACTCGCACCTTTTGCGTAATATATGTGCAAACCAAATGAGTGAGTGTAATTCCAAATACAGATAAAGGAGTACCACTATGGCATTAGGCAATTGCATCAGGACCATATATCCTCAAAACCTATCACCATATCGTCGTCGTGAGGCTGAGATCTGAGATCATCACCTTGTTTCTCAGAGGCCAGTCTTGGCTCAGACCTTTGCCCCTGACCCTGGTAATAAGATCTAGATGCATCAGCCCCTTGGCCTACACACAATAGAATATGACCAACTATAAGAAGCAAAAGACTTGATAACAAAAAGACCTAACTTAGTTCCATTAACTTAGGGGGAAAAAAACTAGACATACTTGGTAATACCAATGAGTACTCAAGACATCAATAACACATATTATCTGAATCATATCATCACTGACTGTGATGGAGTTGATACATGAGCGAGCCACTTCTAGCATGAGATCCACCTCTTTCTTGTACTGTACATGAAAATTTGTGTTGAGTAATTATATTTTAGCAAGTTATTAATGGATGCCTAAGGGTCAGGTTGTACCTCAGCGATGGCACCCGATTTTACCTTAGATTGCATTACACACCATTTCTTAAAATGCACACCTGTCAATTCAACAAAAAATGAAAAAGTTCATTCGATAGTTTGGTCTGCTGTGAAGTCAGTATTAGTACTAGAGTCTAGAGGTTGTGATTTCAAACTTTAAACTTATTGTACTTATGAATGGGTAGACTGTGTGATGTAATCTCAAATGGGTCAAGTAAAAATATAACTAGATAAGATTGAGTGGTAGGAACGGGTCCAAAGCCGGCAAAGTGTATTTTTATGGCACACAAATTCCTAAATCACTTTGATTATTGTACACTTTTCAATCAAATTCAGTTGTATTTAGATAAATGATTTTCATCCCCGAGTAGTTAAAAGTAGAATGTTTCTAGTAACAGTTAATGTAGAAGGGGACTTACCGACTTTAACATCAATATTGCATGTAGATTCAGTTGTATTCACCACAGACCATCTACAGTGCACCTAATGCAACACAAATTGTCAACTATGGTAAGAGTAGCAGAAGAAAAAATGAGACTTAGCTTCATTATTATTAAATATTAACATGTTAAACATAATCTATAGAAACCATTAGTAAAACAATGATCCAAAAGTTTTGCATAATCTATAGAAAAAATGAGACTTAACTTCATTATCATTAAATATTAACTATTAGGATTTTGTCGTATTTGGTACTTTGTTATGTTGAACTATTATTAGGAGTTTATCGTATTTGGTACTATTTTGAACTATTTGGTGTTAGTTTTGTTTGGTATTTTACGATGTTAAACTGTTTGATTTATTGTTATTTGGTTTTGATGTTAAATTATTTGGTGTTTGTTTTTATTTAGTAATAATCCTAAACCCATTTGATATGTATTGTTTGTATAGGTTAAATGGATGTTGCCCAAAAACTTGCGTTCATCTATATTGTTTATTTTTATTTCAAGTATTTTCAGCGAAGTGTAAGGAAATGTACATGATATTACTATTTCATGTTTTGATATTCATAATGTTATTCGAAAAGAGGGTCTAAGCGATGATTTGTTTAATGAATATGATGAAAGTGACGTACATGATAATGAAAATGTACATGATGATAATGACGGTGATGTTGAAGTTGTTCAACCAATTGGGAGTGACGCGGATCAGCAATACATGATTAACTTACGAGATCAAATCGCGGCACAAATTATGCAAAGCTAGGTTTTAAATTATTTGGTATTGGTTAAGTTACTTAATTGTTGTTTCATTGCGTTAAGGTTATGTTTTATTTGAAGACGATTTATGTAATAGTTTTTATTTTGTTAAATTTTGGATATGTATTAAGATAATTTATTTAATGATTTATAATTGTGTTAAATTTATGATAAAAATATTTTGTTTCAAGTTTACACCATCTACTTATTAATCGTATTTGCAATAGTTTAATATATATTTAAAAAAGGGAAAAATTAAAACCATTCAGACAATTATAAAAAAATAAACAACACCTTTTCAATCAGATTCAAACATTATAGCCATTTCTTACTAGTAAGAGGTGGTAGTCAGATTCAGATGCGAAACTTCTTACTGAAACAAACAACACCTTAATTAAAAAGTAGGTCTCGAAAAAAAAAAAATCTTATTTATACTTCATATAAAATAAAAACAATTTTGTTTAAAATTTAAAAAAACTTTAAAATGATTAATGTTTAATCCCAAAATACCATTTTAAACCATTCGCAATAGTAGGAGAGTGAAAGACCGGGTCTTCCTCCAATAAAGACGTGTCTTCATTATCACACACCCCCCCCCCCCCCCCCCCCCCCCCCCCCCAACACAGCACGCGTCTTGAAGCCAAATTTTGCACACGGTCGTGCAACCGACTGAGTCATAGGTAGTTCGTTGTGTGTCTTTATTAAATGGTTTTCGTGGGGTATATATGTGTTTAAGTGGGTTATATTTTGGTGGCAACGTTGGTTGTCTTATTACATCAAGTTGGCGATGAAGTTGGTTGTATAAAGAAAAAGCTGAAGTGACACTAAAATGGCGATGTTAAATGATTTCTTGAGGTCTCCATATTAGACCTGGTCTAACACTTAAATTTCTTAATAAAAAATTGTTGCCTTACAACCATTTTAAACCCCATATTATATACATGGCAAGTTTTTAAATACTTGCCTTAATAAAGATCTCACATAAATTTTTTACAACCACCAAAATAAATCATGAGCTGACCAATATTACAATTTTACATTTCAACTTGCAGATTGTTTTCGACTACATGTTGACCGCATCAAAATATATGTTATTATGTGATATACTACTTCTTTAACAAGTAAGTCATCTTCATGTTCATCTCATAAAAAATATGAATTATTCTGTTAGACATTATTTGTATTCGGCAACTTTAAAACTGTGTCAAAATGATATATTAAGTTATTAGAGACGAGTTCGTATAAAACACCCTCTTAATGTGAAATAGGTAGGACACCATACAAAATTGCCACGTGTATTAACCGGCCAAGGGTAAAAAGGGTAATCACAATGTTAGAGTTTGTGTATAAATATTAATATTAGTATGTCCGGTTTCAAACCCGAGACTCGGGATTGCACACTTTGCGTATGAGTTTCAATGTTATTGAATAATTAATTTATTTAATTATTCATTTCACAAACAATACTTAACGGTCGTTAGTACTTAACGGAGTTAGAGGTAACGGTCGTTAAAGGACTAATAATGAAAAAGGAAGGAAGAAGGATCTAGAATCCTTGTCTTGGGCAAGAAGTCGGCCGAACATCCCTTAGGGTTAGGGATTTTGGTTTGTGGCTTGGAGTGGGGAGCAAGATATGTGAAGCCTATAAATACAATTCATTGTACTCATTGTTTTCTCTAATCTTGAATCCCTAAGCAAGCCAAACTTCTCTCCCTCTTCTCCTCTAAGTATAACTGATCGACTCTTTTAATTCCACTAGGAATTTCGATCCAAGTTTTGCTTATAAAGTGTTTGGTTTGTTTTGTGATCTTGAACCTAGCTTTTCGTATTGAAACGCTAACAATACGTGTGTACAAGAACGAGTAACAAGCTTCCTTTAGCTTGTGTGATTACCCTATTCGATCCATCCAAAACCCTAGTTAGGGTTTATACTTTGTTCTTGGTGATCCGATTCCTTGTTCTTGCTAGGAATCAAAAGGTACGTATTTTCTTTTAGTTAATTAATTATATGTTATGTAGATCCTAATTCCGCTGTGCATGCTTTGGTGTTAATTGTTTATGTTTATAAGTTTATAGATTTATGATTCTTATATTCCAACAGTGGCATCATGAGCCCGTTTTTAACATGTAATTAATTACTAAAAACCTTAAAATTGAATCTAGTTGAATAGATACATGCAATCTTGTTTTTTCTAGGGTTTTATTTTTTGAAACCCTAATTTTTAATATATTGGGTCGACACCCATGTTTATTTTTTTAGGGTTTTAGTTTTTGCTAAAACTTGTAGAAACCCTAGAATTGCATGCAATTTTAAGTGTTTAATTAATGAGTACCTTTGTGATGTCATTAATTAGATTGCGTACTTATAGGCTTGTAAATATGTGTTACATGATTTAAAGTGCTATATGGGATCCATGACAAGATCTTGCATGTTTTGTCATGGAATGTTTAATGTTTAATTGCTACATGATTTTTTTAAGATAGATCTTAAATTAGGGAAGACCCTAATATATATATTAATTTGTTATGTGCAATGTGGTATATAATTAACTAAAACTTACGCGGCCAAGTTATTTGACGTCTGTGGACCATTGGGCACAATGAGCTCGAAAACCAATGAGAGTTTTACTAATTATATACATTAAGAATTCACATAGAATATTAGTAGGATTTATCAAAAAGGTTTGCATGTGGCTATATGATATTGTTTAATGATCATATATGTGTTATTGAGTGTTTATTTATTTTTATTTTTAATTACTTGCTCTTTGTGTTTAATTATGATGGATTGTAACATCAAAAGAGGGTGATTTTTTAAAATAAAAATAAATGAACCTAATAACTATGAAACCTTTGTGGTAAATTTATTTAATTGCAAAATCTTATGTGCTGATAGTGGTTCGCTTCGCACGGTAATTTGCTCCCAGGCGAGACTAGCAATTAATAATTTACTACAAAATTGTTTTAAGCAAGAAAGTCATAAGTGTTTAATTAATTGATGCGACTGTACAAAAGTGGTCGAAGCGGCGGACCTAAAATTAACAAACTATAAAGTGGGTATAAGGTTGGTACGCATTAAATTGTGACCTTAAAGGGGCGCGTTTTTAATTAGCCTTCGGGCAGACGTTTGCTCCTCCGCTCGCCTGTGCGTTAATTTTAGACTTACCAAGTACACCATGATAACGTACGAAGCATCTTAAGGCAATGTTGTAAGTTTCTCAACGCCATTAATTAAAACTTTGATGATTTGAGCTTATTAATGTAACGAATGAGTAAACTGTTTTGAAAACATATGATACAAAGATGAATGCATGACATCTTTGTACTTATTTTGATTATACACATCAAAATCTATACCCTTAAAATTTAAGTAATATGCCAACCAATTAATACGGAAACACCTAAGATTACATTCTATCATTGCTAGCAGCCTCAGTTGATGTAATGATTCAAAGAATGGTAGTCAAAAGGGGTAAATTGAGCACTTTCATCACTAGCAGCTGATATGTGTCTAAATACACATATATTTAGTATTGATTAAACCCACAAAACGACCAAAAACACACAAATGACTCACAAAATGTTACAAATATCATGAAAATGTGTTTTTATGTGATTCAGGTACAAAAGATTGAAAAACAAGTGAAAAACACACAAAGTTTACACAATTGTCATTTTCAGTCCCTGAAGTTTCATAATTTGGCAAAACTAGTCCCTGAAGGTTTAAAATGAATGAAAAGTCAACTTTAGTCCTTGGATAGTCAAAAATGTTCACAAATGATCCTTTGATGAAAGTTTACACAACTTGGCAACTTTTACCCCTCAAGTATCAAAATTGGCAAAATCAGTCCCTGGGTGTTTTAAAATGGAGTTTTATCAAATATCACCCTTGTACTATTCATGAATGACAATTTGGAACCTTTTGATAACTTTTGGAAAAATTACAATTTCACCCCTAAACTTTTGGAAAAATACATAAATGGTCCTCGGGTGTTTTAAATTGTAATAAATGCAAAATAGGTCCTTTGGTTTATCTAACTTGGCATAATTGGTCCTTGTCATAACTTTGGAATTGTAACAGGTTTAATCCCTCAAGAATTCAGAAATGACAACATTGGTCCCTATGTTTATCTAAAACCAAATCCGGATCAAACATTACCCATTAAATCCAAATCCTTAAATCCAATAACCAATCCACTAAACACAACCCAAGCCCAATTATAAACAAACCCGACCCACCCAACCTTTTTATTTAAACCCAGGGTCAAACAAAAGTTTGACCCGTCTTCTTCTTCCCTTTTTCCCTCCACACCACTGAGTCACAAAACCAGTGGTGGTTTTGCCACCACTTGCTTCCACATCACCCCCCAGCTCATACCTACTCCATGCCCTCCCCTATACACCTGTACCAGCCCACAATCACCATAAATGCATTCCCACAACTTTCACCTCACTGCCCCATACCTTTCCTTGCTTTTTCTTTACCACTCCACCACTTGATCTCAAAAGCTACCAAACGTGTCCCTTACACCTCCACAACATACCAAGGTCCATTAATTGTAGCAGAACAGCCTCAATCAACCTATATAACTTTTGGCGCCAAAAGTAAGTTTGATGGCTAAGATGAGTTACAGTCAATCAAAGGCCAATAATTAAAGTGGGATTTGACCAGGATGCTAGTGGGAATTCAGAAAGAGTATAAAAGAGAAAGAAGAATGAAGAGAAGAACACTTTTGGATTAGCCATTGGTCGTGTAGTATAGTTTTAATATGTTTTCTTTAAATTACAAGTCTTTTAATGTTTTATTGTTGTAATCTTAATTAAATTAGTGTAATGAACCTTAATTTACAGTTTAATTTCAGTTATCTTTAAGTTTCAAGTTTTACCTTAAATTGCCTTTCAATTTCCATGTTCTTTAATTTCTTGTTAAGTAGTTGTTTGATGATCTTCTTTAAGCTCACTTAGGCTCCTGACAAAGCCTTAAGGCTTTTAGAAACCTTAAAACATACCTTAGTTCTTAAAATTCAGAAAACACCAAAAATCAAGAAAAAGTCAATGAAAGTCAACCTGTGATCCAATAAGGAGTTCTGGGGGAGAAGAAGCTAATCTGGATGGCTTTTCTGGTTTCTAGCTTGCTGACAACAAGCTAGGAGTGGCTTCTGATCCTTGGTTCTCAGTTTCAAGCAGGATTTCAGTTGTAAGCTTTCATTTTTATCCATTTTTGCTTTTTACTGCTTCAGTGCTTTTTGTGCTTTGATTTTTATGTTTTATTGTTTATTTGCTGTTAGTTAATGATATTATAGCATAATATTATGTTAGTATGCTTTGGATTGGTTTGTGGTTTGATTTGGCATTTGGACTGTCCATAAGCTTGTTTTTGAGAATCATAGGCCTAGACTTGTTTGACACCTTGATTATGCTAAAAAGGGTCTATCTTGACACAATATGACCCCTGGGTTTGATGAAATTGGTTTAATCAGTCATATGCTTTGTAAAATCTCAGTTAGGTCCATTAAAGGGTTGTTTGGACTTGATGGTGAAACTGTGTTATAGGTAATTTGAGGTATTGTTCTTGTTTGATGTATACTTTATATGACCTTAATGACTCAGTTATAACTTCAATTTAGTGGTGTGGCATGTGGGAAGTCAAATTGACACTTGATCCTTTCTATATGAGCACTGTGAGATTGTCAAGACCTAAAACCTTGCATACTTGTTTTAATGTTGTTAATCTTTGCTTATTTCATGTTTTTGTAGCATAATATAACATAATCAATCAGTAGATTAGGTTTAAAATTCACCTTAGTCAACTTTTAGTGTTTTTGTTAAAAAGTCAAATTCTATTTCTGCAAATATGCCCTGTGCAGGCAATTTACTCAGTTTTTCATTAGTCTGCATAATCTTGATTTGGTAGTTTTAGCTTGTGTAATTTACTTCTTTGTGTAGCCCTTGTGACCTAATTGTTATGTGCATACTTGTCTTTACATTTAGTAGCTTGTAGATAGCTTAAATCACCCCAACTTCTTGTCCCATTTTGGTTTGTATACTGGTTACCCAGCATGCAGTCATTTGGGAGGTTTTTCACAAGCTTCCCACAAGCTCACTAGTGGACCCCACTAGGTGAGCTTGGGCTTTTTGGAAAGCCAACCAAGCCTTCTTGCTGCCTCAATTCTTATTTTGGTTTTTGAAGCTCATTTCATGAGCTTAATCAGCCACACTAAAAGGTTGCAGGGTGTTTGGTTTAGCACTGCCAAAACAAGCCAAACATCATGCTACTGTAGCTTGACCATAAGCTCACTTTTGCACAAGCTTTTCTAAGTCCCTAGAAGCCATTTCTGAGTTTCAATCAGCTTTCTAGATAGCAAATCCAAGTTTGTACAACCTGTGGGAATTTCAGTCCCTCAAAAGCTCAAACAAGCCATATTTAGCCACAAGCTTATTTGGCCCTTGTTCTTGGCATTTCTGAGGTCCTTAAGGTCATATTAGAGTAGTTAAAACAGCCTAAGTAAGTTTCATTTGGTTTACACAAGGTTTGCACTTTTTCTGCACATTTGCGTATTTCAGCAGTTTCGGCTGATTTTCGTCGATTTTTCATTTCTTCGTTTTTAGGAGTTAGACCCTGAAATTTGGCACGCATATAGCTCCCTAGCTTGTGTACGTCTCCATATTTTTAGATTATTTTTTAGATTTTTTTTACAGCAGCTTTTCAGTAGCTCAAAGTAGGCTGATTTTGAGATGTGCAACAGAAAATTCAGCAGTACTTTGGCTTATTTTGGGCTTTCCAGCTTATTCCATTAGCTTTTCTTGAATTCCTAAGCTTATTCATATGTAAGTCAGTCCATTTTATCTTTTTCCTTTAGCTTGTAACTTATTTTAAAGCCTCTAGCTTAATTTAGAAATTTCTAGTTTTAAAAATCCTTTATATAGCCTACTGTTGTGAATAAGCAGTTTGAACTAGCTTATTTAGCTTAAATCAATTAAGTTGTCTTTTTAAAAGTTGTTTATAATTAGTTGAAAAGTTAGTTTGCAAAAAGAAAATCGAAAAAAAAAATAAATGCAAAAAAACGTGGGGTGTGGGATTCGAACCATAGACCTCTCGCTAGTATAACATGCACAACACCACACCCCCTTCCATCTGCTCTGGAGCACCAGTTCTGTTATTGTTTGCAACCCATTTCTATTTAACCTTGTTTTTTCTCGTTTAGCTTATTTTCCTTTTTTAGCTTATTATAGCTTATCCGAATAAGCTATTTTGTCATTATTATTTTTATTAGATCAGTAATGTTGTAAAGTATTTATATAAAAATTTTCAGATTTTTTAGATTAGTTTTAGTATTTATTTTGTATTTTTATTTGTAAATTAGTAATTAAATCATAATAAATTAAATAATTATCTAAAAAATATAAATCTTTTTTCTAAAATTTTCTTTTGTCATATAGAACCTATAAAAAATATAATTGTATCCATAGTATCTATATTTCATAAAATTCACGTTTTAACTTGCGCCCTTGCGTAATTTTTAATTAACCCGCGCGAGGTTTTTAGGTTTCCTTAACTTTTAACTAACTTTGTAAATATAGTTATTTATTTTATTTTTATTTAATTTGCATTTAAGCCGTAAAGGCATGCAAATTCCCTCTTTGGGAATGTTTGTTTTATTCCGTTTTGTTTTTATACGTTTACGTTTAATTTAATTTAAACGTACGTTTGTAAATCTTTTGCGTTTTTAGGTTTCTGATTGTACGTTTTTAACGATACAGCTGTGACAGAGCTATGACTATTCACATTCCTAGTGTTAGTCAATCAGATTCCTGTTTTTGTATATTCCATATCATTTCAACACACACATTCGTTATATTACATTTTACACACCTCGTTGGGACATAACGACCCGGGGATGCACTTTTCTGTACTCATGTACTTAACTCCCACGGATTTAAATTGCATTTTTCTCCCTTACGGTTCGACTTTAGTTGACCAATATCCTTGGTTGAAAATAGTTGACTGTAAGGGAGAGATCAGCAGCCTCAGCTGAATGTGATGAAACGGCGTCAATTTACATGTTTATAAATTGGTTAACTTAATTGAGCACTTTCATTACTAGCAGCCTCAGCTGAGGTAATGAAACGGTGTCAAGGCATAAAGATTTGGGGATGAAACATGCTTACATTTGCAACTGATGTTGGCAAAATAATGTAAGTCCCATGATTCTAGGAATTGCAATTTGATATTGGCAATTGGGATTGACCCGTACCTTATTGAGTACTTTCATTACTAGCAGCCTCAGTTGATGTAATGAAACGACGTCAATTTGGATCCTAGTTTTCAGTGAAAATTAAATGGTTATTTACCATGGGTGTTTAATTTTCTTGGAAAATTTATTATCGAAAGTACTAACTTTTGAACTTTTTTCTGTAGAAATGGCCAACCCTGACAACACAAACATGACAAACATGACCTCTACTTTCAAGATGATGATTGAAAGGGAGAAATTGACTGGGTCTAAGAATTTTAACGATTGGTTCCGTAATCTAAGGATTGTTCTTAGAATGGCTAAACGTTATAATTATCTTAGTGAGCCTCTTCCAGTTATTCCACCTGCTAACTCTTCAAATGCTATACTTGAAGAGTACAACACTGCCTATGACAAGCACAATGATGTGGCTTGTCTCATGCTATCGGGGATGGATACTCAGCTGTGTAAGCAGTTTGAGAATTGGGGTCCGATGGATATGATTGAGGAACTCAAACGTATGTTTGAGAAACCTCCAACGGCGGAGCTATATGACTTGTTAGATAGTATGAATAAGTGTAAGCAGGATGTAACTAAACCCGTTAGTGCCCATTTATTGGAGATGAAAGGATATCTTGACCAATTGGACACACTTGGATGTGGGTACGTGGAGGATGTGAAAGTTGGCCTCATCAATAGATCCCTCAATGAGGAATTGTATGGTGAGTTTGTGCGCAACTTTAACATGCATTGCACGGGAAAGACATTTAGTGATTTGCATGCAATGCTTATCGACTATGAGAAAGGTCTCGCTAAGAAAGCACCTACACCTGCTGTGATGGCAATTAGAGGTGGTAGGGTTGCTAAGCCCGGTAAACCGCACAATGTGAACAAGAAGGGCAAAGGGAAAGCTGACAAAGGAAAACAGGTTGTGACCTATCAGCAGAAGCCCAAGAAGCAGAATCCTCCTCCCAAGAAGGATTATCCCAAGAAGGATACGGCTGCTTTTCACCACTGCCACACTCCTGGACACTGGAAGAGGGACTGTCCATTGCTACTTGAGGAGTGTCGCAAGAACAAAAATGCTAAGGCTGGGAATGGCGCCAGCACTTCAGGTATTTTTATGGTTGAATTATTTTCTTTTCCTCGTAAGCAAAATGCCTGGATATATGATACAGGATGTGGTACTCACATTTGTAATACATCGCAGGGGCTTAGAGGAGCGAAGAAGCTGAACTATGGGGAATGCTACTTGTACGTGGGAAATGGAATACGTGCAGCAGTAGAAGCCATAGGGACTTTTGATCTTGTTTTACCTTCGGGTTTAATTTTAGTTCTGAACAATTGTCATTTTGCACCGTCTATTGTTAGAGGTGTTATTTCAGTTTCTTTATTATTGGATGATGGTTTTGATCACACTTTTACTAATAATGGAATTTCAGTTTCTTTAAATTCTGTTTTTTACTTTAATGCAATTCCATTAAATGGTGTGTTTGAAATTGATATGGAAAATCATGTATCCAATGAGAATAATTATATGTATAGCATCATAATAAGAGAATCAAGTCTAACTTGGATTCGTCTTATTTATGGCACTGTCGTCTTGCTCATATAGGCAAGAAGCGCATGCAAAGGCTGCAACATGATGGGCTTTTGGAAAATATCAATGATGATTCATTTGATAAATGCGAATCTTGCATATCTGGGAAGATGATAAAGAAACCCTTTCATAGCAATATGGAAAAGGCTTCAGATCTACTTGGATTAATACACACTGATGTGTGTGGTCCACTTAGACATGTGTCTAAACGCGGTGCTACCTACTTCCTAACCTTCACGGATGACTATAGTCGTTATGGTTGTGTTTATTTACTTAAACACAAACAAGAAGTCTTTGAGACATTCAAGGTTTTTAAAAGTGAAGTAGAATTACAACTCGGTAAGAAGATTAAGGCTCTTCGATCCGATCGTGGTGGTGAATATTTAAGCCAAGAGTTTAAAGATTATCTAGCTGAGTGTGGTATAGTCCAACAACTCACTTTTCCTTATACTCCACAACAAAATGGTGTATCTGAAAGGAGAAATCGTACATTGCTTGATATGGTACGATCTATGTTCAATCTTACAACTCTTCCCTTATCCTTTTGGGACTATGCTCTTGAAAGTGTTGTTCGCATATTAAATATGGTTCCAACTAAGAAGGTTGATAAGACTCCATATGAATTATGGACTGGAAAAGCTCCCAACTTGTCATACTTAAAGGTCTGGGGTTGTGAGGCGTTTGTTAAACGTGACTCACCTGACAAACTCCAACAAAGATCTGATAAGTGTATCTTCGTAGGATACCCTAAGGAAACAAGGGGTTACTACTTTTACTTCCCACCGGAAAATAAAGTCATTATGGCTAGATATGGTGAATTCCTTGAGGAGAGTTTCTTGTCTCAAGAATTCAGTGGGAGAGTATATGATCTTGAAAATGATCAACAAGATACGTCACCTTCTGAGAACACTAACGTACTTCCTGTGGAACCTGAAAGTTTAGGTCCTCCACCTGAAGTTGACGTAGTACCCATCCGTAGATCTTCAAGATCTACAAAAGCTCCTGAACGTCTATGTTTAAACGTAGAGTGTGAGGAAACTATACTAGGGGATCTTAATGAGCCAACTAGTTATAGAGCTGCCATTAATAGTCATGAGAAGGATAAATGGCAAGTTGCTATGGATGGGGAAATGCAATCCATGAAAGACAACAAAGTCTGGATTGAAGTAGACCTTCCTCCCAATGCTAAGGTAGTTGGGATTAAGTGGCTCTTCAAAAAGAAGACGGACATGGATGGCAATGTACACACCTACAAAGCTCGTTTGGTAGCCAAGGGCTTTACCCAAACATACGGTATTGACTATGAAGAGACCTTTTCTCCTGTAGCTGATATTAGAGCTATTAGGATTCTTATAGCCATACACTAGTACAAATCTGGGATTTAGTCACACATGTGGGATTTCGAACGGCCACACAATAACTTATTTGTGTGACTAAATGTACCAGTTAAAAATAAATAGCCACACTTGATCCGACTTGTGTGACCATTTCGTCTTTCCAACTGAGGCTACAGTCACACATATGAATATTTTCGTGACTAGAGGTATCTTGTAATTTTTTTTTTTGATTATTTAGTCACATATAATTTGGGACGTGTGACGGATACAAATAAGTTTAAAAAATTAGTCACACTATATATATACATATGTGACAAATATATGTTACACAATTGAGAAGTGTGACCAAAATCCATATATGGTCACATGAAGTAATTGTGTATGTGGCTAAATCATATACTCAAGTTTGTCACACATTATTTAAAAGTGACTAAATCATATAGTCAAGTTTGTCACACATTATTTAAAAGTGACTAAATCATATACATGTGCTGGCACTTAGTTTTTCCCAAAATAAAATTTCCTTCTTCTCAACTTTTCACAAACCCGCCTAAATTTTTGCCTAAAATTTTCCCCAAAATCAAATTCCCTCCTTCCCAAATATTTCATTCACCTTCCTGTTATTTCATTCACCATCCCAAATATCATTTACACCAAAACTATATCCGGTTATCTTCTATCTCCTCAACACTCTCCTCACCGACACCACCCCTCGCACCACCACCATACTTATGTCTAGATCTGGTCTTCTTCTATTATGTTGATATTAGTAATACAAAGAAGTTACTGTCTTCTCTCCTGAGGGCCGTTTGTTTCAAGTCGGTATGTTGTATCCTTTAATCTCTTCTAATTATTTTATAAATTTTATTAATTATGTTAGGGTTTCATTTCAATTAGTTTAGGGGGTGTTTGTTTAAGCTTATATTGGGGCTTTTTAATGTAATGAGATATTGTGAATTGAACAGAATATGCATTTAAGGATGTGAAAGCAGCTGGAGTGACATCAATTGGTGTTAGAGGTAAAGATTCAGTCTGCGTCGTTACTCAGAAGAGGTTGTATAAATATTCATAAATGTTCAGTGGCCAAATAATACTTGATACATTATTATTCTTAAATGTTCAGTGGGCAAAGAGAAAACAAGGGCCTTTTAACTTCAGGTTTTTTTCAACCAGAGACCCAACAAAGAGATTTATCAGCCACATATCCATAAGTATAGAATCATATCAGTTATTTTATACGGAGTGTTTGTTTATTTATGCTATTTAGTGTGATTATTGTCGGATTGGAAGGAGGTAATTTTGACTTACAGAACATGTTATTGATAAATCTTTTTGTTGAGGTTTGTAATCGAAAAAGGGAGAAGCTATGAATCATTTATTTGTCACTGTACAGACCAAAGTTTATGGCAAGAGACTTCAAGGCCTTATAATTGTGATGTCAAAGTAATCATTGTATGGCCCATTATCAAAATGAGTATGCTTCTGTAGTTGTTTCAGCAGGGTATGACCATTCCTTGCGTGCCTGGGACTACAGATCTCACAGCACTAAGCCCATTTAGGTTTAATTTTTTTTTCTACAGAAAATTAGAAGTTATCAAAACTCATATTGGTTTGTGCTGAAAGTTATCTTTGATTTGCCGATCATTGACACTTTCATGGACAGTGTCATGTCTGTTTGTTTAACAAAAACGGAAATCATTGCGGGGAGTGTTGATGGAACTGTACGGACATTTGACATTCGAATGGGTAGGTATGTGAGAATAGTCTAAATCATCGTCGGACATTTGACCGGTAAATTTAAATTTGCATTCTTTCTTATATCTGGTTACAGATCCGTGCTAAAACGTATATATAAATATTATGCAACGACGGATACACGTGAATAAATACAAATCACCCCTTTGTGAAAAAGGATACTTGCAAAAACTCACGTTCGTGTGTAGTGTGAAACCAGGTAAGTGATTACCCGGATCGTTTCCCAACGAGGTGTGAATGGGCAAATTGCTGAAAATTTAAACGCGAATTAATTAAACTAAAAACGCGTAACGGGAAATCTAAAACGGGACTAAAAAGTGAAATTTATGAAATTAAAACCTACAAGTGTAAAATTACTTAAAACTTATTTTAAAACTAAAATTATATTTTTTTACACTTTTTATTTAATTATTATTAATTATTTATTATTTAATTACTTTTTAAACTATTTAAATTTATAATAAATACTAAATGAACAAAGAAAAATCTAAAACTTTTTCTATAAATATTATGAAGTAAAAAGAAGCTAAGAAAATTATAAAAATGAAAAGTGCTTAATTAAAAATTTAAAAAGATAAAATCTATTAAATAGAAACTATCACTTATTTTATATTTTATTTTTCCTAAAGTCTACAGAGATTATTATATTTTTCCTAGATTCTACTTAATAAAAGAAAATTTTGAAAATTAAAATTATATTTTTCTGATTATTATTCTATTTATTATGATTTAATTACTAATTTGAACTAATTAAAAGATTAAAAATATCAAATGACTTAGGAAAAATCTGAAAAATTCAGGTTAAGTCTAAATTAATATTCTTAATATATGAAAATTAAAATCAAAAGTCTACTAAACCCTGATAAGCAGTTGGGCAGATAAGCAGTTGGGCAAATAAGCTAAAAATAAGCTAATAAGCTCAAAACTTTACCAAAGGTTCAGAACAAGTTTACTATACTATTAGAGGCTTAAAACAACTTAAAAACACAAATAAGCACAAGAAAATAAGCTGATAAGCAGATTGGCAGTTGCAAAACTTATACAGAAAACTCAGGAAAATGGCCAAATTGCAGGGCAGATTAAGCAATCAATAAGCTGATAAGTGAGAACTTTTATGGGGGCAAAAGATTGCTAGTACTATGAGCTATTCAAAAACACAAAAATCCCTAAATCTAACACCCCAATTGAACTTCAATTGATCACTAGATCAGGTGGTAGAACAATGATGATCTGCTCAGTGTATACTGAGTATGAGTGCAGACCTGTGTGCAGAAGTGTGCAGAGGGCACAACTCTTAAACCAACCTTTGGGAATTCATTAAACACACTAAATAGAACAATTAAATGCTAAAATTGAAGGTTAAATAAGCTCAGCTTATTGATAAGCTGATATAGGCAGTTGAGCTTATGAAAATCACCTAATGATGCCAACTACTCAAAACATTCAAAACATCCTAAGATCTATCACTAACAGCTTTTCTATCCTGTTTAATTCAAGATCAAACATGATCATATGGTAAATGAACAGTAGAGCATGGGTTTGACCCAGTTGACTGCTAAAACCAAACACCCCTTTCAAGGTGTCTGTGTGGATGATTGAACTAGCACAGGCCTAATTAACTTATAATATCTATTAAAAAGGTTTCACTAACTTAGTTTAACTATAATTAACAATTTTTAAAACAAAATTAAGCAGTATATTAAGCTTTACTACTTCTAGCTATTTTTTTTTGGCTTTTATATGTTTTTTTAAGAAAATAAAGACAATGGCTATTTTAACTGCTAATATGAATGAAATATACTTAGAAACTACTAATAAGCTTAAAAGAATAGAAATAAGCTAATAAAAAGCTATTGTACAGTAAATATTAAAATAATGCAAACTTAATGAAATAGCTTACAACTGAAGTAGCTTATGGAACGAAGAACTAATGACCAGAACCTATCCTAGCTTGTTAACACAAGCTAGAAATCCAGAAAAACTTCCAAGAACAGCTTAATTCACCCAGTATAGCTTTTTGGAGCTTATGTTGACTTTAGTTGACTTTCTTCATTTTTCTTGATTAGAACAGTTGATCACTATATAAGCTTATAAAAAGCTATGATAAGCTTATATAAGCTTATAGCAAAGGTTTGGAGTGTTTGTTATTGATTCTAAATAGGACTTGATCTTATTTCTACTTAACAGTTAACTTGAAACTTAGCATATTTGAAATTTAGAACATAAGTAACTGAAATAAGCTTGTCTTTACTGAATTGAACTTGAATTAATAACTGAGATTGAAAATTACAAGATTACAACTACTGATAATAAAATACGATTACACTAAATTAACTACTTGCCTCTTAGGGCTACATTGAGCTTCTATATATACAAAAATAAAGTGGGATTGTCTTCTTATCTCTTTATGAGTCTTTTTGCACCCTTGGATGGCTTTGACTTGATCTCAGCTGTTGGTTTGGATTTTTGGCGCCAAAAGTAATATAGTGGGAAACACCACTAGGACTGTGAAGAGGTGATGAGGAAGATGCATTGAATGCATTTTGGTTTGTTAGGTAAGGTGTTGGGAAGGTGGAAGGTGGTGGGTTTGTCAGAGAGGCGGTGGAAATGGTGGTGGTATTGGTGAGTGGTTTTGGCGGGTCAAGGTTTAGGAGAAGAAGGTTTGACTGAGTCAAACCTTCTGTTTTAACTAAAAGGTCGGGTTGGGGTGGTTTTGGGATTGGGCTAGTGTAAGTGAATGGGCTGGGGTTTATAATAAGGGTTGGGTTGGGTTATTTAATTATTGGGTTGGGTTTATTATATAAGGGTCCGGTTTGGTTTGTAGGTATTTAAGCACAAGGACCAATTTTGTAATTTCTGAATTCTTGAAGGGTTGAAACTGTAATTTCACCAAAGTTATCAAAAGGGGCTAAATTGTAACATGTGAATAGTACAAGGGTATTATTTGATAAATTACATTTTTTTAAACACCCGAGGGCTAAATTTGCCAATTTTGAAACTTGAGGGGTAAAAGTTGCCATTATTAGAAAACTTTCATCCAGGGACTAAAAGTGAACATGTTTGATATTCCAAGGACTAAAGTTGACTTTTCTTTCATTTTAAACCTTCAGGGACTAATTCTGCCAATTTGTGAAACTTCAGGGACTGAAAATGACAATTATGCAAACTTTGTTCATTTTTCACTTGTTTTCAATCTTTTTGTTCCTGAATCATATAAAAACACATTTTATGATATTTTCTGTATTATGAAGCATATCTGCATGTTTTTAAATATTTTTGCAGATAAAATGTGACAGAAATGATGAGTATTTAGACACTCATCAGTTACATATAAGGATGACTGTGTACTGACTTTCTTTTTTTACTTTGCAGAACTACTAGTGAATTACTACAAGAATATAAAGGCCATACTTGTAAGGTAAGATCATTGTGATGAGATGTCAATGGTTCATTTTGTGCTGATTGCAGATTAAGAACCTGTCATTGTTGTTGTATCCAAGATGGAGAATATTATGACCAAGATGGAGATTTGTTTTGGGCTGTTAGATATTATAGTATGAGCAGATGGATCATTTTTAATACTGCTAGTGTATTAGTTACAACGGTTAGTTATAAGTTAGTACTGTTGGTTATATAGTTGGTACTGCTGTTAGATATTATTGTATTTGAATTTGTTTTTGATATATATTTGAATTTGTTTTGATATATATATATATTGATTCTTAAATGTGACTAAAAGATGTATATAGTCACACTTATTAACACTTTTGGTCACTGTTTGTTTAATTCGTTGTGTGACTAAATATTACAAAAAGCCACACAAACTAAAAATTCATGTGACCATTGGATGATCAATAGTCACATAAATACATATTTCTTCACTTTAAACATCATATGGTCACACTTATTAGCACTTTGGCCACTTTATGCTTAATTGTATGTGACTAAATACCCAAAACAAACATGCTTTGTGTGACTAAATATTACAAAAGGCCACACAAACATAAAATTCAAGTGACCATTGGATGAACAATAGTCACACAAAATACACATTTCTTCACTTTAAACAGCATATGGTCACACTTATTCACACTTTTGGCCACTATTTTTTAAATTGTATGTGACTAACTCGAAAAAAACAACACACGTTGTGTGACTAAATCATCACATTTATTATATATTCATGTGGCCATAGGATGGGAAATAGTCACACATACTGATAAATCCAACAAAACTTGTGCCTAATTGGTCACACATATTCGGGCTTTGGTCACTCTTTTTCAATAAAAACAGTCACAAACTAAACAATGTGACCATATAGACCCTATAGTGGCGCGAATTTTTGTCACACACACCAAAAAAACGTGTGTGACTATATGCATATAGTCACACATTTTTTGGTGTGACCGTAGGCCAAATCTGTACTAGTGATAGCAGCCTACTATGACTATGAGATTTGGCAGATGGATGTCAAAACCGCCTTTCTGAATGGTCGCCTAGATGAAGACATCTATATGGCACAACCTGAGGGGTTTGTGAATCCACAATTTCCTGAGCGTGTATGCAAGCTTCAAAGATCCATTTATGGATTAAAGCAAGCATCCAGGCAATGGAATAAGAAATTTGATGAGGAAATCAAGAAGTTTGGATTTACTCAAAATTTCGATGAGCCATGTGTATACCACAAAGTTAGTGGGAGTAACACTACTTTTCTTATCCTGTATGTCGATGACATATTGATCATGGGAAATCATATACCTAGTCTTAATGAAGTTAAGACTTATCTAGGTAATTGTTTTTCAATGAAGGATTTAGGAGAAGCAGCTTACATCCTTGGAATCAAGATCTATAGAGACAGATCTAAGCGGTTAATCGGATTAAGCCAAAGTGCTTACATGGATAAAATATTGAAGAGATTCAATATGCAAAATTCCAAGAAGGGATATTTGCCCATGCAAGTAGAACATGGCTTAAGCAGCGAATTATGTGCTTCTACACCTGAAGATATAGAATACATGAAGAAAGTTCCATATGCTTCTGCAGTTGGATCTATCATGTATGCAGTTAGATGCACAAGGCCAGATGTGGCATTCACACAAAATTTGACCAGTCGTTACCAGCAGAATCCAGGGAAAGGTCACTGGCATGCTGTTAAGAGCATTCTTAAGTATTTAAGGAATACTAAAGATATGTTTCTTGTGTACGGGGGAAATCCAGATGCAGAACTGAATGTTACAGGTTTCTGCGATGCGTCCTGGCAAACTGATAAAGATGATACGAAGTCTCAAACAGGTTATGTCTTTATCATAAATGGAGGAGCTGTAGACTGGAAGAGTACGAAGCAGAGCACAACGGCCATGTCTGCTACAGAAGCTGAGTATATTGCTGCGTCGGAAGCTGCAATGGAAGCTGTTTGGATAAGGAAATTCATTTCGGATCTTGGAGTGATGCCATCAATTGAATTACCTATAAATGTGTATTGTGACAACTCTGCCGCAATCACATTCGCCAATGAACCTGGAGTTATGAAGGGCGCCAGACACTTTCAAAGAAAGTATCAGTATGTTCGAGAAAAAGTCGAACAAGGAGAAATTAATGTACTCAAAGTTCACACAGATGACAATCTGGCTGATCCTTTAACTAAGGCATTACCCAAGGAAAAGTTTACTCAACATGCTAAGGGTACTGGTCTTCGTTTAGCCAGTAGTTTCATGTAAATCTGTGATTAGTATTTCGATAAGGACATGTAAACAATTATTATTTTAATGAAATAAAGTGTAGATAATGTTTATTCTCATTTTTAATATTTGTGTCCTATATTTGCATGTTTAAATCCGTGAATAATTAATTTATTCTAAATTGTCCGTTGTCAATCAATAATATGGGAATATTGTTGAATTAAGACAAATGTGAAGTGTTGGTTTAATATACTTATGTATATTGCTGCGAGGGCATGCCAAGTTCACATGATATTCAATATTGGAAAAATTGAATATAGGACTTATCCCAACCACATGATTATACTTTATGGATCTTGTCATTAAGTAAATCATGAATATTTATCCTCAGACTTGAGATACCAGATGACTGCCGAGGATGTAGCTCATTTTTTGTAAGATAGTCTAACGCTATCCGTAAAAGGTGGTTATAAGGGCTATTTTCGGAAATGATGTGAAATCTAAGGGCTATGCTCGTAGTCAATAAAGGATTTGTTCCTTCAACTTTGTGTTGAAGTTTAATACTGCTTGGCCACTCGTAGGGTTGACAAGATGTTTACGTGCGCACGCCCAAAGTCTATCTGGAAGACGTTCAGATGTTTTGGTAATCTTGATAAATTATTGATAAACGAGAAACTAATTGTTAATTATGGAATGACCTTGATCCATATCTATATTAATGCGGTATTAGAAACAAAAGGATAAGTATGATGATAAAATCATCACGTGGTTTTTCCAGGAAAACCATACTCGGATCAAACTAGGGGCATTGGGAAGGTAAAGTTAGACTGACCCATGTCATTACTATATTATTAGTTATCCAAGTGGGAGCTGTTAGAGTTTGTGTATAAATATTAATATTAGTATGTCCGGTTTCGAACCCGAGACTCGGGATTGCACCCTTTGCGTATGAGTTTCAATGTTATTGAATAATTAATTTATTTAATTATTCATTTCACAAACAATACTTAACGGTCGTTAGTACTTAACGGAGTTAGAGGTAATGGTCGTTAAAGGACTAATAATGAAAAAGGAAGGAAGAAGGATCTAGAATCCTTGTCTTGGGCAAGAAGTCGGCCGAACATCCCTTAGGGTTAGGGATTTCGGTTTGTGGCTTGGAGTGGGGAGCAAGATATGTGAAGCCTATAAATACAATTTATTGTACTCATTGTTTTCTCTAATCCTGAATCCCTAAGCAAGCCAAACTTCTCTCCCTCTTCTCCTCTAAGTATAACTGATCGACTCTTTTAATTCCACTAGGAATTTTGATCCAAGTTTTGCTTATAAAGTGTTTGGTTTGTTTTGTGATCTTGAACCTAGCTTTTCGAATTGAAACGCTAACAATACGTGTGTACAAGAATGAGTAACAAGCTTCCTTTAGCTTGTGTGATTACCCTATTCGATCCATCCAAAACCCTAGTTAGGGTTTATACTTTGTTCTTGGTGATCCGATTCCTTGTTCTTGCTAGGAATCAAAAGGTACGTATTTTCTTTTAGTTAATTAATTATATGTTATGTAGATCCTAATTCCGCTGTGCATGCTTTGGTGTTAATTGTTTATGTTTATAAGTTTATAGATTTATGATTCTTATATTCCAACACACAAATCTCCATCTTTAGAAATTAGAACTGGTCTGCATCTTCTCCTTTTTTGTAGGATGCAATATATGTTCATTTTTCCTAGTTCAATTTTGTCAATAATTACATCTTATGAGTTATGAAGATAATTTTGCATCTTCGTATTTTTTATTGATGAGTGTGTAAATACTCATCATTTTACACCCATTAAAGACACAAAAATGACCAAAAACACCCAAAAATATTGCAGATATCCTTGGTTTTGTGTTTTTACATGTTTCAGGTACAAAAGATTGAAAACAGAGCGAAAATCGGCATTTTTGGATCGACTCGACAACAATGGTGAATGTGATCAAGAAAAGTCAAAGTCAACCCCAAAAATACCAAAACAACACAAATGGCCCTTGGATGATTTCAGAGTTACAAGATTGGTCCCTAGCTGAACTTTTGAGAAATGGCAGGAATGGTCCATGGAGATTGCAAATTTACACCTTTGGTCCCTAAAATTAAATCTTACACTAATATTACATCCGGATTTAATTTTAAACACAACCCAACTAAACCCTTTAACCCAACCCAAATAACAAAAGCCCACAACCCAAGCCCAAATAAAACCCTACCCCGTGTTTAACCAAATCAGTTGACCCAGTCAACTTTTCCTTTCTTCTTTCCTTATCCCGCCAAAACACAAAACCTGGATACCACTCACCACCCATGCTTCTCCCTGACAACACACCAACCCCCTCCACCTACACTCCACCAACCCTGACTTATGCATTAAATGCTTCTTCTCAACATCAAGTTACCAGGACAACTTGATTGCCACGTTTCTTTAATCCTATGGTGGGATTTAATCCCAAGAAGCACAAAAGGAGTTCCAACACTGCTTTGTCTCACAAAAGAAACACAAACGTGCAAGACCAGAGACTTAGTTTTTTTTTCTAGTATAAATAGACAGTCTAGTAGCCATTTGTGGCAGGTTTATTTTTAGCATTTTTCTTTAAGGTACTTATGTTCTCTTAGCTTATTGTTAACTTATCTTCCATTTCCAGTATTGTAATCTTGTTTCAAATTAAATTCCAAGTTTTTTTTGTTAAGTCAACAATAGTCAAAATTTCTTATCAGCTTAATTCAGTGTTTGATTTCAGTTTAATTTCACTTGTTAGTGCTTACTCAAGTTAGTTTAATGTCCTAGTTCCTCTAGCTCAGTTTAGATTGGTTTTGCTTAGTTCTAATTTCAAAACAGTCAAGATAAAGGGCTGTTTGTTTTAGCTTATTCCTGGTCAAAAATTCCTCTACTGTTCATGTGCATTTTTGTATGTTTTTACCATGCTTAAGTTAGCCTAGATAAGTTGTTGGTGGTTAATTTTAAGCTGGTTTTGATGGATTGATAGAATTAGATTGGAGTATTGAGAAAACAAGGTCTGAACAGTCCATTTAAGCCCCCTTTTAGCTTAAGCTGTTGCAGCCCTTATTTTTAGGAAGTTGAGAGTTCCATATAGTTCTTAGAGTTACTTTAGTAGATATGGGTTGGGTTCTAGTTGTGTTAATGTGATTTGTACCCAATTTGGTCAAGCTTTTGTCTGCACAGCCCACTCCCCTCAGTCTGCATCAGTGTTCACTGAGCCAACTGATCAGCTTATTTTTAAGCAGAGAATAAGCTAATATTGGTCTGAAAATTGGTTCATGAGTTGTTTGCTATATGAATTTGAATTGTATTATGAATTTGGGGCCACAACTTAACCATTAGTGCTGAAAATGGAGTTTAAATATTAGGTCTGCAAAACAAGCCCATTTAAACTGTTCTGAGCCTGTGCAAATTTTGTGTTTTATGACATCTGATCTAGACCCAATTTAAATAAGAAATTGTTGATAACTTTTGGGCATTTTGGGTTTAGTAGTAGTCTGATATATGAGCTTTTAGTTTTTGCTTTTTGCTTCTTCCAATTAGCTTTTCACTAGCTTTTAGGATGGCTTAAAGTAGGGAGATAAGTCATTTTGCTTCTGTCCTAAACCACAATCTGTGCAGTAGCTTTACAGCTTATTCCATGAGCTTATTTGATCTTATTCAGTTGCTTTAAGTCTTTATAAGTGTGTTAAAGCATTCCTGAGCTTTTGGTAGTTTTTGGTTCTATTTAGCTTATTTTGAGCTTATTTTCAAACTGCTTATCAGCCCGAATTGCTTATTATGGGTTAGATTGCTTTTGCTTTATTTTTCCTAGATTAAGAACTTAATTTTAGATTTACTCAAAATTTTTCAGAATTTTCCAAAGCCTTTTGTTATTTTTAAATCATTTAAATCTTTTATTGTAGTTTTTAATTTATAAAAAATAAATAAAAAGTCAAAAAAATAAATTTCTTTTTTCTAAAATTTTCTTTTAATATTTAGAATTTAATAAAAATAATTTTACATTTTTAGGACTTAGAATTTAGAAAATCACTTTTTAAATACGTTTTTAGTTTCGTATTTTCCGTTTTTAATTTTGTCATTTGTTTCCTTTGCATTTTTATATGTTTAAGTTTCCCTTAGCCTATTTATGCTTCCCGTAGTTGTAGAATATTTAATCAAAATCCAAAATCTCTCAATTTTCAGATTTCAAACACGATTCACAAACCCGATCTCACAAATTCCATTCATCCTTCATCGGGGATAACGAACCGGGTTACACATACTTCACTTGTGTTTCCTTGGAGAAAAATATGACTTGATTTCAACCGATCAAATTTTGGCGCCGCTGCCGGGGAGGGTTGTAGCGAATTTTAAAATCTCGTTTGTCGATTCGTGTTTTATAAACCAATCTTTGTGAAGGTTTATAGTATATTTGTGAATATTTTCTAAAAAAAAAAAATAAATAAATAAAAAAATAAAATAAAACACTTTGTCTAAGGTGTTTTCAAAAAAATAAAAAAAATAAAAATAAAATAATATATCCTCACTTTATTGAAAGTGTTGTAAACCATAAAAAGATCCAACAAAACAAATCGTGAGTTAATTATTTTCGGATTATCGTGAAATTACAACCTATACAAGTGGTTTAAGGATGGTTTGACATTAAATTGACAAACCGAAAGAGGCGGGTTTTTAATCAGCTTTATAGCGAACCTTTGCTTCTCCGCCACTCTGCGAGTAGTTTTGTGAGAAACGAATTTCGATTGACGAATCGATCTCAAAAATATTGTAATCTTTCTTCAAAATAAATAAAAAATCCAAAAATATTTTCATGTTCAAATTTTGTTTTCTTTTTAAACTTTTGTTTCTTTGTGGTGTATGAACACCCGTGCTTCTTCACCAAATCTTCTTTCACCAGTTTCCAATCCCGAAAGAATTATTCGTCGAGGTCGACGTCTTGATTTTCAAGACGACGAAGAAATGGCGGACAATCGAACAATGGCCGAAATGCTCCAAGCACCCATCGAGGGTTACGGAGATGCCATTGTTTTACCACCAATCAATTCTGATCATTTCGAATTGAAGACACCTTTGATTCAACTCGTGTCTACAAATCAATTCCACGGGTTTGACCGTGAAGATCCATATGCACACATCCGTTGGTTCATGATGAACTCGAATAAGTACATTTTATTATCATCATTTATTCTATTTATTTGACTTGTTTTATTATATTATATATGAGAATCGATACATTAATGTTTACTTTAGTAATTCTCAGGTAAAAACAAGCATTATATGAAACTTGGCGATTTTGGACTAATTATGGAGCAAAACAAGCGAGATGTCAAAAGTCTACTGAAATCCAGAAGATGCGCCGAATCTCACTCAACAGATACGACGCAATATCATACTTAGATGAATTCGAAGACCATTGCCTGACTTTGAAGAATGCGCCGCATATGAAACTTTGGTCAAAGAAGAAGATCAAGCTCGTTCTACTCCAGATACGCCGCAATATACTTCTAACATACGGCGTATCACTATCAAGATTTCACCAGTTACAATCCAAGTACATGCGCCGCATACAAAGATCAAGTTACGCCGCATCTGAAGACGGTGTACGAATATTCCAGAATATATTAATCTTGGACCCCACGCGAAGTTAAGTCAATGCGCCGCATCTATCAACTCAATGCGCCGCATCGATCCCTCAGACAGAAACTATAAATACCCCAAGGTCAGACGAATTTGAGAGTCTTGGACAGTGTGAAGAAATAACCCTAGAGCCGAATTCAGACGACCAAGCAGCACAAGACACACCTAAACGAAGATACAAGAGCTGTAAGAAGGTCCTGCATGTATTCAATTCATTAAGTAGTTTTGTTTTATTGTATTAGTACGCTTTAATTCATCATGATTGATGGGCTTGTGTCATGTGACTACGGAAGATCATGCACTCCCCTTAATATTGCTTTCCCATTAATTAAAGTTTATATGTTGATGTCTTTGGTGACTTTTATTAGTGCATTGATAACCTCTGTGTCTAGCTGAGTCTTGCTTGGGTCGCCATGCCTCTTCCTCGCCTATTTGTTTTAGCGTCTCTTGAATAAATAGGATAGACATAAGTAATCATTAAGGGTTTACTCGCCGATAAGATTAGAGCCAACGAGAAAGGTTTAATTATATACACTTCATATAAAACTAGCAATAAAACAAGTGACAAGCTACTTAATTATCAGGACAGGTCTTCTTATTGTCTCGAGTATCTATCTGTGTACGTGTGTGCTAATCGCTGATTCGTGCTCATTAGTTTAGTTTTCTACTTAATTATAACCAAACCGTGCCAGTCTCTCAGGCTGAACCCCCTTGCGTTAGATTAGGTTGTATAGCTAACTTAGGATATTAAAATACTGATTAGAATAACTAGATAATACATTCCACTCTTAGTGATCGACACTCTACTTACCATTATATTCATACTGACCGGGTACACTGCTCGTTAAGTGTGTGTTATTGATAAGTCGGCTAAATATAAATTTAAAACTTGAGTAGGTATTAATACTGCTAAACCGCAACGACACATAACGCGCAACCATCAGTTCAACAAGTTAACCTTGACCATCAATTACAAGGATGTGCCGCAAACAACTATCAAATTGATGCTATTTCCGTTTTCACTCGATGGGGCAGCCCGAATTTGGCTGGAAAAAGAACCCCTTCGATCCATTGAAACTTGGGAGGATCTTGTACAAAAATTTGTCAATTTTTTCTTTCCTCCATCAAAGACGACTAATCTAAAGAATGAAATTTCGGGATTTCGTCAAGGTTTCGATGAAAACTTCGGAGAGGCATGGAACGATTGAAAGATCTTCTCAGAAAATGCCCTCATCATGATTTCACGGAGTTGCAACAAATCAACACGTTTTATAATGGGTTGAACGGAAACGATCAAGATTCGCTTAACGCAGCCGCCGGTGGCAATATCTTGAATCGTTGACCTAAAGATGTGATTGAAATTTGTGAAAATAAGTTAAAAGTTCCTATTTCTCGAAACAAAGTGAATGTTCCTATCACTCAAGCTTCTTCATCCGGTAACTCATCATCAGAGATAGCCGCACCGTTAGCCGCTCTAACGGATGTAATTCATTGCATGATGAAGGAAGTGAAAGAAATTAAGAGTGAAATTCATAAACCGGAACAAATCAAAGCCGTAAACAAAGTGTGTAAAACTTGTGGTGGCCCGCATGCGTATTATGATTGTCAAGCAACCGATGCTTCTTTTTACCAAGCTCCCGTAGCAGCCGTAAATTACAATCAATACCGACCGCAAGCGGAAACTCATTACCGAGCACCGAATGCTATGGTACCACCTGGTTTTCCACCCGTGCCAAATCAAAATAATCAAAACCGCTTTGTTCAAAATCAAGGTCAAAACTTTAACAATTCTCAAAATTTCAATCAAAACCGCAACAATTTCAACCAACCTTGCCAACCTCCAACTCAACAAGTTTATCAACAACCTCCTCAAGCTCCTTTGACAAATGACTTCATGAAAACTACTGAGTCAAACATTCGTTCAATGCAATCTCAAATCAATAACATGAAAGTCGAGCTGAGGAAGGAAATTGATACTACGTTGTCTCGTCAAACAAATGAGTTGAAAAATATGATGAGCAGTTTCATGAATATGAACATGAACCAAGCTTCTTCATCTTCCGGAGGGTTTCCAAGCAATACCATCCCTAATCCTAAGGGTGAGTTGAAAGCCGTCACCACTCGAAGTGGTAAGATGCATAATGGACCCTCGACTCCTATGCCCCCTCCCCCGAGGGAAGTGAGTCGAGATACCGAGGTGACAACGGACAAGGTACATTTTTCAAGTCCATGAAGTACCGCACACGTCCAACCTCCGGTCGTCCAACCTCCTAATGTCCAAACTCCAGTTCCGAAACCCGATGTTCCGAAGACAAATCCAAAGCCTTCAATTCCATATCCTTCAAGGCTTAATGAACAAAAGCTCCATGATAAAACAAATCAACAAATGGAGAAATTTTTCAAAATCTTCAGTGAATTGCACTTTGACATAAGCTTCGCTGATGCTCTCGTTCTTATGCCCAAGTTTGCATCTACACTAAAAAGTTTGCTAAGCAACAAAGATAAGTTGACTGAGATGGCAAAGACCCCGCTTAATGAGCAATGCTCGGCGGTTCTCCTCAAAAAGCTTCCCGAAAAGCTCAGAGACCCCGACAAGTTTTTAATCCCATGTAATTTCTTGGGGATGGTTCAGTGCTCAGCCTTGGCTGATCTTGGCGCAAGCATTAACCTTATGCCACTCTAGGTATGGAAGAAATTATCTCTTCCGAAGCTTACATCTACTTGCATGACACTCGAGCTAGCGGACCATACTGTAACTCATCCGCTTGGAATAGCCGAGGATGTTGTTGTGAAAGTAGGAAAGTTCCACTTTCCTACTGATTTTGTTGTGGTAGACTTTGATGCCGATCCTCGAGTTCCACTCATTCTGGGTAGAGCTTTCTTAAGAACGAGTCGTGCTCTCATTGATGTATATGCTGAAGAGTTAACCATTCGTGTTGAAAATGAAGAAGTCACGTTTAACATCAATCAAGACTCTAAACCTCGAACCACCAAAGGCAACGTTGCTACGGTGAATCAAAAATCTGATCTCGTAATTGCTTCCAAAAGAAGTGATTCGAGGTTAAGAGTTCTTCAGAAAAACATGCTGAGCTTAAATCAATGAAAATTACCCCTGGCACAAGCAAATGGTTTGAGAAATGTGCTGGGGAAGTAAAAAGTGTTTTTGATTACGATGAACAAGAACCGGAGACCACAACGGAAGTGGTGGAAATTGCTAGCTCTAAGAGCACACCACTTGTCCCATCTCCGGAATCGGTTTGTCGTATCGAGATTGTTGATTCTATGGATGGAACTAAAAATTCCACTCCTATTTCTGCACCAATCATTTCCGACTCTTCCATTACTTCTCCTCCGATTGAGGGAAGTGATATCTATATGGAAGAGCTCGAGATGTTCTTATTTGATGCTCCAATTTTGCCAAAAATTGTTGAGCCCGATGGTGATCCGGGGGGAGATGCTCCGTTACTAGAAAAAATGATGTTTGATGAACCATTATTTTCCCTCCCCCGAAGGATGTTGTTTTTGAAGATAAGCCGTCAGATCCTTTGGAGCACGAGCTCAAGGATCTTGTTCCCGAATATGAAAGTTTTATCTTTGATACGGCTGAGGAGAGTAGTGGCAATCCCACTTCTCATTCTGATTTTTCTTTCCCGGCTTATGAAGCCTTTTCTTTTGATATCGATCTTTTGGAAGAGACGAGTAGTGGCAGTACCACTTCTCATGCTTATATCTCTCTTCCCGAGTATGACTCATTTCTCTTTGATAAAAATGATCCGGTTATCTTCGAAGAGTTCTCCGGTGAACTCTCTCAGCCGGAATTTGATCATTTTTATTTCGAGATTGAGAATGACTCTAGTGTGGGGGGAGATGTTATTGATCATAAGGATTTGGTTCTTGAAGATTTCATCCCGACCCTCCCTCCCGTTGAAGACGATATGGCCTTTGATGATGAAGAGTTTATTATTATAATCATTAAAATCTTGCTTCTCTTCATCACATATGGTGTGATCTCTCTTTCCCTTTTCTCCTTCGGGAATGAGGACACCATTTTTGACCCCGGTATCATCCTTAATAGTTTTCACTATTAAAAATACCGCGGGTTTATCTCATCGGTGTGGAACTTTCATTAAATTCAATGTTTATCCAAACCATTTGAATGAAAGTCCGATGGAGATTGTTTCTTCCACTTGCTTCCCCATGGACAAATGAATTCGGGGTCGAGTCAAGCTAGTGACTCGGTTAACAAAAAAATTAGCAACACATGGGTAAACGCCCATGCTTCTGACTTTTCTCTATTTTCTAACACTAAGTGTGGGGTAATTCCCACTGTGCTTGTCTTTTGTGTGTTGTTTGCTCTGATTTTCAGGTTTCCCTGAGATCGTGATGATTGATGCGCCTGTTTTCAATCCAGCCGCCCAATATCCGATCTTTTTACTAACGTTTATCTAGGGATATCTTTTCAACCTTTTTTGTGAAAAATGAAGATTTCTGTTCCACACTTGGCTAGTGGTATTACCTTTTTACGTTCTAAGTGGCGGCATAATAGCCGGTACTTTGAATATTGAGGGCAATATTCAGTTCTAAGTGTGGGGGGGAATTCTCCCGAATTTTGTCACATATGTACCTTCTAGTGCCCTAGTACCCCCGTTTTTTTGACCAAAATTTTAAAATTTTTGTCATAAAAAAAAAAAAATGTCATCAATAAAAGTGTGTTAGTCTTGATTAGGTTAGAACAAGGGGAATCCCGACTCTGCTAGAGTGTTGATCTAGCTGCTTCCTTAACGTTTAGACTAAGTTTTTACGATTTGTGCAAATGAAAATGCTAAGCGTAGAATAGTTGGTTTTCTTTAGAGCTTATAAAAGTAATCTATGGCTTTTCCTCCCAGAAGATAACTAATCTGACTTAATAAGTGCTTATTTTCAAACATTTGAACACACAAAATCATTTTTCATACGATTTTGAAAAATACTAGTTCAAGGCTTTATTTAAACTTCGGAACAAGCATATGTCAGAATAATGCAAAATAGAAGTGAGACGTTGCTTGAAAGTTGCAAAAAGTTAAGTAATAAATAAATGTGCTAAAAAGCTAAGGTCCAAGATCGGCCCTTGGATCCTTATTTTCGGAAGGCGTTTAGGTCTTGGCTATCCTCTTACACCGGCCCTTGGACCCTTAATTCTGAAAGGCGTTAAGGTCTTGGAACTCTCCGTTGTAACGGCCCTTGGATCCTTTATTCCAGGAAGGTTTAAGGTCTTGGTTCCCGTGAAACTCCGTTAGTTTATATTGCACAAAGTTAAGTTAAAAAAAAAAAAATTGATGATGAAAAAAAAAATGAATGAGAAAATAAAAAGGAAATAAAATGGAATGATATTGCAAAATGCAATAATGTTTAGAAACTTGCTTTGTTGTGAATTTTAAATCTATCTTTTCAACTAGTATTAGTCAAAATTTTATATAAACGTTGATTTTTGTGATCAAAATTTTGAAAATCAAGCACATTCACCTAACTTAAATAAATGTGGGAGTGAAAAGTTAAGTCTCGGCTTACATAGATTATTAGTATAAGTAGCGTTAGCATTTTACAAAAACATTTGCACATTGAGTTTAAGCTTAGTTGGGAGTATAAAAAAGAGGATGACGATTACAATTCCCTGGAGACACCCATTTTGTGTGAATCCCGTTCCATGATACCATTTTTGAAAATCAAGCATTTTATCTATTTTTGTTTTAGTTTAAATTTCTTGCATTGAATAAAAAGTCGAAACGGGGTATACTTGGTTCCTTTCATTACTTCATATGATTGGATTGCTAGGGACTAGCAATAGTTTAGTGTGGGGGATTGATGAGTGTGTAAATACTCATCATTTTACACCCATTAAAGACACAAAAATGACCAAAAACACCTAAAAATATTGCAGATATCCTTGGTTTTGTGTTTTTACATGTTTCAGGTACAAAAGATTGAAAACAGAGCGAAAACCGGCATTTTTGGATCGACTCGACAACAATGGTGAATGTGATCAAGAAAAGTCAAAGTCAACCCCAAAAATACCAAAACAACACAAATGGCCCTTGGATGATTTCAGAGTTACAAGATTGGTCCCTAGCTGAACTTTTGAGAAATGACAGGAATGGTCCATGGAGATTGCAAATTTACACCTTTGGTCCCTAAAATAAAATCCTACACTAATATTACATCCGGATTTAATTTTAAACACAACCCAACTAAACCCTTTAACCCAACCCAAATAACAAAAGCCCACAACCCAAGCCCAAATAAAACCCTACCCCGTGTTTAACCAAATCAGTTGACCCAGTCAACTTTTCCTTTCTTCTTTCCTTATCCCGCCAAAACACAAAACCTGGATACCACTCACCACCCATGCTTCTCCCTGACAACACACCAACCCCCTCCACCTACACTCCACCAACCCTGACTTATGCATTAAATGCTTCTTCTCCACATCAAGTTACCAGGACAACTTGTTTGCCACGTTGGCTATCCGTGTGACAATTGGGCGCCAAAAGTAAAATTAATGGCTGAGATCATACTTGCTTTAATCCAATGGTGGGATTTAATCCCAAGAAGCACAGAAGGAGTTCCAACACTGCTTTGTCTCACAAAAGAAACACAAACGTGCAAGACCAGAGACTTAGTTTTTTTTTTTCTAGTATAAATAGACAGTCTAGTAGCCATTTGTGGCAGGTTTATTTTTAGCATTTTTCTTTAAGGTACTTATGTTCTCTTAGCTTATTTTTTAACTTATCTTCCATTTCCAGTATTGTAATCTTGTTTCAAATTAAATTCCAAGTTTTTTTTGTTAAGTCAACAATAGTCAAAATTTCTTATCAGCTTAATTCAGTGTTTGATTTCAGTTTAATTTCACTTGTTAGTGCTTACTCAAGTTAGTTTAATGTCCTAGTTCCTCTAGCTCAACTTAGATTGGTTTTGCTTAGTTCTAATTTCAAAACAGTCAAGATAAAGGGATGTTTGTTTTAGCTTATTCCTGGTAAAAAATTCCTCTACTGTTCATGTGCATTTTTGTATGTTTTTACCATGCTTAAGTTAGCCTAGTGATTCGCGGGAATCAATATATATTTTCCCAAATGAAATACAATGGAAGTTGTATTCCCGGGTCGTTATCCCCAACGAAGGCGTGAATGAAATTTGTGATCTCGAATCGTGATTGCGTGCAGTGAATGGTGAATAAAAGGGATTTTTTGGTTATTTAATCTAAGATATGTTAACATAAAATAAAAATGATTTAAAAGAACAAGAAAAACAATTTAAGAGAAACATAAATGATTAAAAACGTAAACGGACAAAGAAACGCGAATTAAAGAAAAAGGGGAACTACGAACGAACCTAAAAACGTCAAAATGATGAAATATTAACTCTACGGGAACAAATCTATTTTTCCTAAGTGCTAAATGATAAAAGAAAATTTTATAAAAAAGAATTATATTTTTTTGACTTTTATTTTATTTAATATGAATTAAAAACTGATTTAAACTAATTAAATTATTAAAAAATAGTAAACTGATTTGGAAAAATCTGAAAAAGTTCAAGTAAATCTAAAATTATATTTAAAAGCTAGGAAAAATAAAATTAGAACTGTCTAACCCATAATAAGCAGAATGGGCTAAATAAGCAGTTTTGAAATAAGCTAAAAATAAGCTAAAGGTTACCAAAAATTACAAAAAGCTAGAAAATTGATTAATACACTTACTTAAGCATTAAACAACTGAAAAACCACAAATAAGCAGAATGAATAAACAATTAAGCACTTGATCAGTAGCAACTTATGACAGATTCAATATGACTGATCAGCCATATTGCAGCTGTCCAATAAGCTAGGGGAAAGCTGATCAAGGGAAACTAAAAGCAGAAAATGGAAGCTCATATAACAAACTATACTTAAACTAAAAATGCCCAAAAGTTAAAGCCAATTGCTTATCCAAAATGGATCTAGATCAGGTGGTTAAAATCCAAAAACTACACAGGGCAAATGTGCAGTTCTGCAGAACAGATCTGCATGGCTATTTGCAGACCAGTAAAAAGCTATTAAATAAGCTGATAAGATTTAAATAAGCAGAAACAGATAATTACTACCCTACAAGCTATTGATAAAAGCAAAGATCATGCAAAGTTATTAACTAAATAAGCAGAAACACTCAACAGAAAAAGCTAAGAAATGCAAATAAAGAACTGATGCAGCAGAAAGACATATTGGACTTAACTCTAAGAATGATCAATGGAACAGAACCAATTTATACTCCTACACTTAAAACACTAGATGGAACTCAAAAATGCTAAAAATGTTGATCCAAATAAGCTCAGCTTATTGGAGGCTTACATAGGCAGATTTGGTTCTAAGCTTGCAACTATGGGAGTAAAACTTCCAAATCACTGCTAATCAACTAATTACCTCCAACAAACAGCTAAGATCACTTAGTTAAGGCAAAATCAAAGTATCTAAATAGGCAAAGCTACAGTACCAAGCTAAACCACCCCTAACAGTTACTATCCCAAACACACCTTATAACACTGAATTTGCAATTTTAAACTAAAAACTGATAATTTAACCCATGATTTACCCTAAGCTATGATTATCTAAGTGGTTAATGATCTAAGAAACAGAAATACATAGACAAATAAGCAGTAAATAGCTGAACACAAATAAGTGGAAAATAAGCTAAAATGGAGAGTTGGAAACTCACAAGTGATCTGCTGATTATAAATAAACTCAGGAACTGATTATCAACCCAGGCTTAACCAATTAAGCTAGATTATACCCAAATAAGCTTGTCACATCAGCTTATTCTTCAAACTGCTTAATTGACCCCTTGGTTGACTTTTTGACTAAGTTTGACTTTTGAAATTTAGAACTGCATTACTGAAATTAACTTTAACAAAAGCACCAATAAGCTCATTTGAGCTTAATGAAACAGAACAAGAGGCTTGGAAAGCTTAAATAACAACAACTGATTTTTTGAATTAAAAACTGAATTAACATTACAAAGAAAATAGACAGAGATTCTTGAAATTAAACTTAAATTGAAATGAAGGTTACATGATTCTTGAAATTTAACTGACAATTAAACTTAACTAAAGTTAACTTAAAAACCTACACTACGAATTTGGTCTAAATACAGTGACAACTTGATCTCTGTGTCTTCTTTCTTCTTAAATAACAATCCCAAATAATCTCTGACCTCTTCTCTCTCATTCCCAATCGTTGGATTAAATCAACTCAATCCCAATCGTTAAAAATTGTTTTGGCGGGAAAACTTGGATAAGTGGGATTATCTTTTTCTGAGCACACGTGGGACTTGGTACACATGTGAAGAAGCTAAGTGTAAGGGAAGTGTGTTTCAGAAAAAGGGGAGGCATGGGGAGATGTCAGGGAAAGGTGAGGGAACATGGTTTTGGTTTTGGTTTTGGCGGTTTTGTGGTTTTGTGGGAAAGGGATGGGAGTTGACCGAAGTCAAAGTGGGATTTAACTAAAAATACGGGTTTGGGTTTTTGATGGGCTAAGGGGTTTAATGGGTTAGGATATAGGATAATGGGTTAGGTTTATGGTTTGGTTTTTATTTATTTTGGGTTAAGGATAGGAATTGGAATTGTTTTGATGTTAAGGGACCAAAATTGTCACTTGCTGAAAATCCAAGGGCCATTGATGTCAATTTCTGAAAAATACTTCCAAGGACTATTCTTGACAAGTTGAGCAAAATCCCGGTCCAAACCCGTAAATTTCTTCCCCGGCTCCGGCTTTTCACGCTTTTCCAATCTTGTGCTCGGTTTTTGCCTGTTTTGCCCTGTTTTCGATCCTTTTGTACCTGAAACACATAAAAACACAAACCACGAATATTTGCAGTATAATATGGTCTATTTTGGTGTTTTTGGTCATTTTCTCGTCTAAATGGGTATCAAAATGATGAGTATTTACACACTCATCACCTAGATAAGTTGCTGGTGGTTAATTTTAAGCTGGTTTTGATGGATTGATAGAATTAGATTGGAGTATTAAGAAAACAAGGTCTGAACAGTCCATTTAAGCCCCCTTTTAGCTTAAGCTGTTGCAACCCTTATTTTTTGGAAGTTGAGAGTTCCATATAGTTCTTATAGTTACTTTAGTAGATATGGGTTGGGTTCTAGTTGTGTTAATGTGATTTGTACCCAATTTGGTCAAGCTTTTGTCTGCACAGCCCACTCCCCTCAGTCTGCATCAGTGTTCACTGAGCCAACTGATCAGCTTATTTTTAAGCAGAGAATAAGCTAATATTGGCTTGAAAATTGGTTCATGAGTTGTTTGCTATATGAATTTGAATTGTATTATGAATTTGGGGCCACAGCTTAACCATTAGTGCTGAAAATGGAGTTTAAATATTAGGTCTGCAAAACAAGCCCATTTAAACTGTTCTGAGCCTGTGCAAATTTTGTGTTTTATGACATCTGATCTAGACCCAATTTAAATAAGAAATTGTTGATAACTTTTGGGCATTTTGGGTTTAGTAGTAGTCTGATATATGAGCTTTTAGTTTTTGCTTTTTGCTTCTTCCAATTAGCTTTTCACTAGCTTTTAGGATGGCTTAAAGTAGGGAGATAAGTCATTTTGCTTCTGTCCTAAACCACAATCTGTGCAGTAGCTTTACAGCTTATTCCATGAGCTTATTTGATCTTATTCAGTTGCTTTAAGTCTTTATAAGTGTGTTAAAGCATTCCTGAGCTTTTGGTAGTTTTTGGTTCTATTTAGCTTATTTTGAGCTTATTTTCAAACTGCTTATCAGCCCAAATTGCTTATTATGGGTTAGATTGCTTCTGCTTTATTTTTCCTAGATTAAGAACTTAATTTTAGATTTACTCAAAAATTTTCAGAATTTTCCAAAGCCTTTTGTTATTTTTAAATCATTTAAATCTTTTATTGTAGTTTTTAATTTATAAAAAATAAATAAAAAGTCAAAAAAATAAATTTCTTTTTTCTAAAATTTTCTTTTAATATTTAGAATTTAAGAAAAATAATTTTACATTTTTAGGACTTAGAATTTAGAAAATCACTTTTTAAATACGTTTTTAGTTTCGTATTTTCCGTTTTTAATTTTGTCATTTGTTTCCTTTGCATTTTTATATGTTTAAGTTTCCCTTAGCCTATTTATGCTTCCCGTAGTTGTAGAATATTTAATCAAAATCCAAAATCTCACAACTTTCAGATTTCAAACACGATTCATAAACCCGATCTCACAAATTCCATTCATCCTTCATCGGGGGTAACGAACCGGGTTACACATACTTCACTTGTGTTTCCTTGGAGAAAAATATGACTTGATTTCAACCGATCATGTATCCATCACGTTTTTGGATAATATATGAAGCTCTGGTTAAACGTGATTTTTGCATCCTATGAATTAACTTTTGCGTCTTCATTTTTGCATCAATATTTTGAATCAATTAATGCATCAAAAGATTAACTAATTTTTGCATCCAAATATATTTTAATCAATCAATGGACTTGCATAATTATCATCATGGGTTCATAAATTATTATCGAGTTACGAGTATCATCGTGAATTCAAAAATCATCAACCACTATCATTAAGATTTTAGCATCATAATTTTATGATAAAAATCATCATCAGCATCCATGTCAACCACAAGATCTTCATCGTCAAACTACCTTATCATCGTTACCATAACAAAATATGTATCATATTTGTTTACGCGTTGAACGAAAATCAAAAAATGACAATAACTTATTGTTAATCAACATTAAATTTCACGATATGAGACTAAAAAAAAAAAAAAAACAAAAAAAAAAACAAAAACGAATCATAATCCTAGTTTAAATAATAGAGAATGGACGAATAATTTGTTTTCTAAAAAAAGAATGAAAAGAACATAGGATTAAAAAAAAATTCAACATCATCGAGCATATTCGTTTCGGAGATGAGAAACTTTAACAGATTTTAGTTTTGTGAAGTAGATCTGAAACCAAGACATGTCGACTATTTGTCTATCAAAAAGACTTTCATACCCTTTTGAATTATATTTAAAATGATCAATATAATTCAACTTTGAAAACTTACAAAACTGCCATCAGACATCTAAACCCTTGATTTTATCATCTAACGGCCATAATGCTCTCTTACCCTTTTTACAATAAGTTATCAAGCCAAATATCTCTAAACATTTTACGTAACATGATCATGTGTAGGTTGCTTTAACTAGGCAACATTAACGTGACAAAACTTCAAACAATGTTGCCTTAAAATTGGGCACATGAGGTAGTCATGTTGTAGCCACCCGTATTTTTCAAGTTATTAAATTAACCCTTTACTCCTATTTATTATTACTTTAAATTTTTAAAGTAATTATTTTTACGTCTAATTAAGCAAATTCAATAGCGTAAGCTTAACTCGTAACCAACACTAGATTATGATCCGTGTAGGTGTTCTATATACTTTATTTATTTAATAGTCATATTTTATATGAACTATTGCTAATTTACTATTTTTGCGTAAACTTGTTACTTTTTACGTATTACACGTATTTGAACCTACGTTATTAAGTTTTAACAGCTTATATGCACTCCGTTAAACTTATCACACGTCTAATATACTTAGTTAGAGTATATTGATAAGTTTTAACATTTTTATGTTGCCCGGTTTTAAGTTTCGTGACTTAAGAGATTAACGTTAGTAATTACCGGGACCAAACTATACCCTCTACACCCTAAACTATCATTATATGTAACACCCCAACCCGACAAGGGTAGAGATGTCACAATAATGGTTTCATATCAGAACAAACACAAGCATATGACATGAATAATACAATTGAAATTCAAAGGTTACAAAGGGAAAAATCTAAAATACAAGGTTACAATGAGAACAATAATAAAATACTAAGTCTGAATTGCAAATCTCTTCTAGTCATCTATAAATCCATGATAGCAATCTAAATATAGTCTTCTAAGTCTAAGATACTCTCCACTCATACCCAGCTTCCAACTAAAACCTGCCGCAGGAAAAGAAATGCGGCTGAGCTACGAGAGCTCAGTGAACAGATATAACGATAACAAAGTAGTAACAATGGGATAGTGAAGTAAGTGAAAAAATGCAAGGTATAACAAGAATTAGGAAAGAATAAAAAGGTTATGCAGATATATCAAGAGTAAGAAATAGTTACAGAAGATAAGAGTAAAGGGAAAAATAATCCCAACCCGAGCCCAAGTCATATCAAGTCAAGTCAAGTCAAGTATCAAGTCAAGTATGTATCCGGAGGGCTGACCTCGGAATACTAAGTACAAGGTTACAAGGTAAAGGAAACAGTAATCTACTACGAGCCCAAGTCAAATCAGATATCAAATAGCAAGGTGTACGGAGGGGAGACCTCGGTACCAAGTACAATATGAGGGGATACCTCCAAGGGGTGGAGTCATGAGCTCCCAAGATGTGAAAGACGTGTATCGCACACACCATCAGTCACCAAGTATAACAAGTAATATAAACAAGTCAAGTCAAGTCAAATCTAGGATGCATCCATACGCCCCAGTAGGCCACAATGTCTTCCTCTACGTAACAAGTCAAATCAAATCAAGGCAGGGACGGGACAGGTCATCACTCTCCTGCCCTAGAGTCATGCCATCGGTGCATCAATGACATGGACATGAAACCCTCATGCCTAGTTATGGCTCGTAGTCTCAAACTGTGGGTCAAGGGTCAAGTATCAAGTATCAAGTGTCCAAGTATATATCAAGTGGTTCGAGTCAGGTTTCATATCAAGTGGTTCAAGTCAAGTTTCATATCAAGTGGTTCATGTCAAGTTTCATATCAAGTTGTTCAAGTCAAGTTTCATATCAAGTGGTTCAAGTCAAGGTTCATATCAAGTGATCATAGCAAAGGTTTATAGCAAAGGTTCAATTCAAAAGTTCATTTAAAAGCAATCTTTTAATAATGGTTTTCGTAAAAATGATATTTCAAAATAGTTTTCATAAAATGGTCTTTCAAAACAGTTTTTCATAAAAATAGTCCTTAAAAGTTATTTTTATAAAGCTTTAGAAAAATTACATTTAAAAGTGGTATCGCATCGTGCTCAACAACATCGTTTTAAAATAGCTTTTCTAAAAAAACATTTTCATATATAATTAAGAAAGGTTTTCGCATCCAGTTATAATATCAAGTGAATCTTCAAGGTATCCAAGGATTTGAATATTCATGTCAAAGGGTGATGAACGAAGTATATCAAGTATCAAGGGAACATAACAAGATTCAATTTAACAAGGGAAGCATAGCAAAGTTCATAAATCAAGGTTCACAAACCAAAGGGAGCATAGCAAGGTTCAAGGGAATAAGATAGACAAGAGAGAGAGAGATCATGAGAAACCTTACAAAGAAGGTCAGAATATCTGTACCTTATACCGCAAGTGAAAACACATCTAGAAATACAAGATCGGAAACAAACTCCATCTTCAACGAATCTACACGAATACATGGTCGTCTTATTATTAATATCTTATTTAAATCAGATTTCTCATTTTAGTCGGCTTTCTATTTTTAGCAGGTTTCCAAGATTTGCAAGTTTCCATTTTTAGAAAGTTTCCTTATTTAGCAAGTTTCCAAAAATAGCAAATTTCCATAATTAGACAAATTCCATAAAGTAATTAGGTTAAGTCATTTATTAAATATTATTATGGAAATAGGGTTCATTTTAGCAAGTCATGATAGTTTAGGGTTCATTATGACAACTTTCTATATTTTAGGGTTTCAAATGTAAATATGCCAAAGTTAAGGTCCAAAATGTAAATATTACAAGTTATTCATTTTAACCCATAAGTTTACCATAATTACAATTCCAATCCTTTAACTTTAACAATTTTACAAGTTAGACCCTTAAGTTAATTAAATTACAAATTAGACCTTATAATTAAATAAATTACAATTCGATCCTTAAATATTCATATTTACCCATTAAGCCTTCAATTATCCAAAATTACACATTACACCCCTTACATAAATGTTTATACGAGACACCCTCTATTTTCTAGAATTTACGAAACAAACCCCTCTAGTTTATAATTTTGCAAATCGAATTCATAATTATATAATTTACCAATTAAACCTTTTAGTTACAAAATTTACACATAATACCCCCATATAATATTTTATACGATTCATCCCTGTTCCCAAGTATCTTACAAAAATAACCCACAAGTTTATAAAATTACAAAACACACCCAAAACTTTTAATTCTTCAATCGGTATACACAAAAATGTATAAACCCTAACCTAAAATTTTCCAATCATTACCAATCATCATTACCACCTTAAAACATATTAATTACATCAGATTCATCACCAAAAACCCTAACCCTAGTTCATACGATTAGGTTTTTATTTTTTTCTCTTTTTCTTTTTAATCCGGTTTCAACAAAAACTCACCAAGGATGATTTAGGCTTCGACAATTACAAGGGTCATTTTTATAGTGTTATATAGTATGAATAGGACCTGAGAAAAATAGTCTTGGAGGACACAAAATTCGTAAAAACTGATTCACCATTTATTTGGTTTTTAGGGTTTCAATTCGTATTTTAATTCAAACGACCTGAGTATCATGCATGAATCATTATAGCCATTTTATTTAGATCATATGTGATGTAAAGAACATAGGAAAAATGCCAAATAAATTTTAGAACTTGTGAATTAGGCGTATGAATTTTTGGTACCTCGTATAAGTAATTCGACACAAATAAATCTCCCACGTTCGAATCAAGCTATCCACGACCCCAAGCTTATTTTTCCTAGCCTCCTTGGATGTAGAAGAACACCAGAAAAATACCCAAGAACCTCCAGAAATTCGGATGAAGAAGAGAGGAATTTTTTGTGTGTTTTATGGTTCGAATGGAAACAAAATAATGGAAATTGGAATAAATAAATGTAATGGCTGTGATTAGGGGGAGGGGAGGGCTTAAGACTCGGCCTAAATGGGTTGACAAAATCAGGGATTTGATTTGGTACAATTTTCCTAATTTAATTTGATCATTATCTTATCTTAAATGGATTTAAAAATACAAAATATATAAATAATAAGAATTTCGGTACATTTAATATTTTGTAGGTGATAATTTATTTTTATTTTATTATTTTTTTTTGTACATGGTAAATATTAATATGTTGCCTCAAAATTTTCTTTACTTCATATGAGGCTCATTTCCAAAGGTTTGAGAATTATTTGGTATTTTATGTAAGCTTTAATTAAATTTTAAAGTTTTAGGGGCAATTTGGTCATTTTGCATGTTTTAGATTTTTAGGTATTACAACTTCTTCCCCTCTAAAAGAAAATTTTCGTCCTCGAAATTTGAAGTCGCAAAATTAGACGAAGTCGCAGCAAGTCGCAAAAGATCGTCACGAACATTCTCACGCCTAGGGAGATTCTTCCAAAAAGGATCATCAAACCAAATAGTTTCTCATGACTCAATCAAAACAAGGTGGGTTCAAGCTTCTCAGACGGAGATAAATTGGGTTGATTCTGATCGAAAGGTCCATGCAACATAAAATGGATGATAGGTGAATCTTCAGAAAAGCTCATATGGAATACGAACAAGAGTTCAAATCGAATTAACTGTATCAACAGTAGAGAGCTTTACAAGAGTTCAAGATTTATAACTGAGGTCAACAGAATGCAAAACGAGAGTCCAAACTCATTCAGATATCTAATGAATGAAGGCAAGGTATACGCATAGGTAGAATGAACCTAAAGTCTCACTAATCGCGGATAATCCAACGGAGATCAAGTTCTAAACTTCTTAGGTACTTCCCAAGATATCCTATGGCCACAATGAGTGCACGTTATATGGTGTAAGTATTATCACGTTGGCCAGGCGTCATAATACTAGCACCACATAGTTATGCCCGCATGATGATCATACTTTATCTCGAGTCGTAAACAAAACAACCTATCTTAATCCACCTAGTACTTCTATCGTCTCAGAGGTCAACAAAATCAATGTCATAGTCAAGAGGGAAAACAAAACTACTTGCAAAAGTATTGGAATCCCAGATTGCCTAGCAGAATAAGGTACGCCGTCCACAAGCATCAGATCTTTCACAATTCGCCAAAACTCCACAAAACGAAGCCATCATCGAACATAAACACGGAACTGAAATGCTTCTAGGGAACTTAACTCATTAGAGGATCTTATTACTATATAACGAAGCTTAAGTGAGTCAATGGAAGTGAAAGTTAGTCGACAATAACTTCGGCCTTCACAAAATCAATTCTTCCAAACATAACAGGTCAGTTTCAAAAATCCGTTCATTCAACACATTCAATCTCTTCAAGTCCGGTTAATCTGTCTTCGTTTGTCCATTAATCTGGAAGTGAAACAAAATCGTGAACTTGTATCAGGTTCGTCAAGCTTCCTGCAGTTCTTCTTGGAATGTGATGGAGTAATGTGAATTTCTGGCACGATCTTCAAATCCTTCATCATCCAGTCTGCTTCCGCTCTCAATTCATCTTAGTACAACCAAGATGAATAGGGAAGTTAGACTGCATGTCTTCATCAGCTTCAGGTTCGCCGTCTTTACTAGATTTTCTTCTTCTGCATCGCCCACACTTCTGCTTTGTAAGGAATGTCTTCACTCTTCAGGGTAGCCGCCGTTGTTGTCAACTCCAGGTCATGCAGTGAATTAACGCTTCTAGTTGTCTCAACAAATATCAACCTCCCAGAATGCACAAATGGTCGTCAAATTTCTAATAAAGTGCAAAAATGATTTTCATGCTCTTCCTCGTCTCCGAATGTACTATTAAGTCATACAATGACCATTTGCCCAAGTACTCACGAGAACGTCATTTATCAAATTCACAAAACAGTCAGAGCTTTAGCTAATACTATTAGCGTCACTAACCGTCATAGCAATCATTACGAATACGGAAGGCGATTCCAAGAATACCCTCAATTCATACTTCCATCTGAAGGAAACTTCACGCTTTGAAATTGAACAGGTACATAGTCGTTTCAGGGTGGAGAAATAATGGTTCCTAATAGCAATACGGTTCAGCTTTCAGTAATCAACACGCCCAGAAGATACACTTAAACCAACTCACTTCCTGGTCTTCGGTTGCTGCTCTTCTCGGTTGCTCAAATAAACTGGTATGATCCCGGACACATCTGAAAGACATCTTCGCTTGGTGACTAGACAATCTCTCGGTATCATGTCAAATCCTACTTCACACTCCGGTGGAAAGCTTGGTGGTTCAACCAGGAATTATATTCAGAAAACTCAGTGTGCCAAATAACTCTCAAGATATGGTTCATTCATTGGTGTACGAAATGGGTTCTAGGAAAACTTCATAACCGCGAAAGTAACACACGAGTCTCTAGAGTAATAGTGATAGCCAAAAATTTAACAATCGGTAATCATGGTAGGGAGTTCAAAATTGTTTCAGACGCCAAAGGTGGGACATAGGAGGATAGTTGTCAATATTTTGAATGTTCAATCAACCAATCCCTTATTAGAACAAAATCGGGGTTAACTATCCAAAGAAAGACAGATTAACATAGCAAATCTTATCGTTCAAAAGTGAGAGGGAAATATTCTTATACTCGTGGTTAAACACCACAAGCCTTCTCCTAGGGACAGAGATGGGTAAGACAAAATCAAATAGCGTAGGAAGATTCATAGATGCTTATCAAAAACAAGAGACAAATAACATAATGTATCAAGTACATCATCGCCATGGAGATTCTCAGAATGCCCGAAGAGGCATCAAAATGATTAGCAAAAGGATCAAAGGTCAGAGTCGGAATCTGAAGATAAGGATCAAATAGTTTCAGGCAATTACTATGCAATTCACAATGCCTTCAAGATTTATTTAGGTTTCAAATCTTAAGTGGTGCAAAGCATAAGCTTTCAATCTCCAAAAGTGATCTCAACAGGCTTTAACCAAAACAAGGCACGAATCAGAGTGATGCGGAAGCAATGATACTTAAACAAATGCCTTATAGTCTACCCATTCCTCACCGGTCAAAACTTAAGTTCATATCAAGAAATCCTAAAGCAAGTTCAAGGTGTTCTCCTATGTTCTTACAGTGGAAGCCTAATGGTCCAAAACTCACAGGTCAAGGGTAAATGTATTACGAGTCGCAGCCTGTCTCTCTGATACCATAAATTGTAACACCCCAACCCAACAAGGGTAGAGATGTCACAATAATGGTTTCATATCAGAACAAACACAAGCATATGACATAAATAATACAATTGAAATTCAAAGGTTACAAAGGGAAAAATCTAAAATACAAGGTTACAATGAGAACAATAATAAAATACTAAGTCTTAATTGCAAATCTCTTCTAGTCATCTATAAATCCATGATAGCAATCTAAATATAGTCTTCTAAGTCCAAGATACTCTCCACTCATACCCAGCTTCCAACTAAAACCTGCCGTAGGAAAAGAAATGCGGCTGAGCTACGAGAGCTCAGTGATAACAAAGCAGTAACAATGGGATAGTGAAGTAAGTGAAACAATGCAAGGTATAACAAGAATTAGGAAAGAATAAAAAGGTTATGCAGATATATCAAGAGTAAGAAATAGTTACAGAAGATAAGAGTAAAGGGAACAATAATCCCAACCCGAGCCCAAGTCATATCAAGTCAAGTCAAGTATCAAGTCAAGTATGTATCCGGAGGGCTGACCTCGGAATACTAAGTACAAGGTTACAAGGTAAAGGAAACAGTAATCCACTACGAGCCCAAGTCAAATCAGATATGAAATAGCAAGGTGTACGGAGGGGAGACCTCGGTACCAAGTACAATATGAGGGGATACCTCCAAGGGGTGGAGTCATGAGCTCCCAAGATGTGAAATACGTGTATCGCACACACCATCAGTCACCAAGTATAACAAGTAATATAAACAAGTCAAGTCAAGTCAAATCTAGGATGCATCCATACGCCCCAGTAGGCCACAATGTCTTCCTCTACGTAACAAGTCAAATCAAATCAAGGCAGGGACGGGACGGGTCATCACTCTCCTGCCCTAGAGTCATGCCATCGGTGCATCAATGACATGGATATGAAACCCTCATGCCTAGTTATGGCTCGTAGTCTCAAACTGTAGGTCAAGGGTCAAGTATCAAGTATCAAGTGTCCAAGTATATATCAAGTGGTTCGAGTCAGGTTTCATATCAAGTGGTTCAAGTCAAGTTTCATATCAAGTGGTTCAAGTCAAGTTTCATATCAAGTGGTTCAAGTCAAGTTTCATATCAAGTGGTTCAAGTCAAGGTTCAAGACAAGAGATCATAGCAAAGGTTTATAGCAAAGGTTCAATTCAAAAGTTCATTTAAAAGCAATCTTTTAATAATGGTTTTCGTAAAAATGATATTTCAAAATAGTTTTCATAAAATGGTCTTTCAAAACAGTTTTTCATAAAAATAGTCCTTAAAAGTTATTTTCATAAAGCTTTAGAAAAATTACATTTAAAAGTGGTATCGCATCGTGCTCAACAACATCGTTTTAAAATAGCTTTTCTAAAAAAACATTTTCATATATAATTAAGAAAGGTTTTCGCATCCAGTTATAATATCAAGTGAATCTTCAAGGTATCCAAGGATTTGAATATTCATGTCAAAGGGTGATGAACGAAGTAAATCAAGTATCAAGGGAACATAGCAAGATTCAATTTAACAAGGGAAGCATAGCAAGGTTCACAAATCAAGGTTCACAAATCAAATGGAGCATAGCAAGGTTCAAGGGAATAAGATAGACAAGAGAGAGAGAGAGAGAGTTCATGAGAAACCTTACAAAGAAGGTCAAAATATCTGTACCTTATACCGCAAGTGAAAACACATCTAGAAATACAAGATCGGAAACAAACTCCATCTTCAGCGAATCTACACGAATACATGGTCGTCTTATTATTAATATCTTATTTGAATCAGATTTCTCATTTTAGTCGGCTTTCTATTTTTAGCAGGTTTCCAAGATTTGCAAGTTTCCATTTTTAGAAAGTTTCCTTATTTAGCAAGTTTTCAAAAATAGCAAATTTCCATAATTAGACAAATTCCATAAAGTAATTAGGTTAAGTCATTTATTAAATATTATTATGGAAATAGGGTTCATTTTAGCAAGTCATGATAGTTTAGGGTTCATTATGACAACTTTCTATATTTTAGGGTTTTAAATGTAAATATGCCAAAGTTAAGGTCCAAAATGTAAATATTACAAGTTATTCATTTTAACCCATAAGTTTACCATAATTACAATTCCAATCCTTTAATTTTAACAATTTTACAAGTTAGACCCTTAAGTTAATTAAATTACAAATTAGACCTTATAATTAAATAAATTACAATTCGATCCTTAAATATTCATATTTACCCATTAAGCCTTCAATTATCTTATCTTAAATGGATTTAAAAATACAAAATATATAAATAATAAGAATTTCGGTACATTTAATATTTTGTAGGTGATAATTTTTTTTTGTACATGGTAAATATTAATATGTTGCCTCAAAATTTTCTTTACTTCATATGAGGCTCATTTCCAAAGGTTTGAGAATTATTTGGTATTTTATGTAAGCTTTAATTAAATTTTAAAGTTTCAGGGGCAATTTGGTCATTTTGCATGTTTTAGATTTTTAGGTATTACATTATATAACTAATATCTATGTAAGATAGACACAAAAATCTTCCGTTTCACCTCATAACTCACGCCTAACATGCAACTGATACACTTGTCATTTGCTTGTTACACTAAAGCTTAATCATCTACACTTATCCTTTCATATAATCATTTCTCATTTACACATGCAATCAAGATTAAAAAAAAAAAACAAATGTATACATCTCTCTTGTCTCTCTAAATTTTCGAACTACAAAGCAACCTCAAACACCATTTCATTTTGATTTTAGCTACAAATTATACATCAAGGTTGAAGGGTTTTAGTAGTTTACTAGTACTTGGTTATTTTGGTACATAATATCTCAAGGGCTTGATCAAGGTATTCAAGGGCTGAAGTAAAAGGGTTATTACAAGGGTTAAAAGGGTTATTAAGGTTGGGCAAAAAGATTGAAAACAAGGGTTAAGGTTGATTGGGGATTAGAAGAGATTAAGTGTTGATTAGTGTTGTTGTTCTTGTAACTTTTCATCCTATAACTTGTAAGACTTGTATTTATTTTCCTTGTTTTGATTCAATATGGTTGTAATAACTACTGTACCTATTGTATTTTTATGTTGTAAGGATGATTTTGTAATATTGGACATTGTACACATGATTTGAACCATAAAAAGTAGCCTAAACAAGCTCTAGGTATGACTTATGAAACTAAAAATTAGAACAGCCCCAAAGATTGAGTAGACTGATCTACTCAGTGGGCTATGAGCTTTAGAAAAATATATAAGGTTGTATACATATGTGTTACGGTCGTTTCACCAGGTGGCGCACCCCGTATCTCATCCCGATGAGTAAACTAGAGCTAAAATGGTAAAAGTTGTCAAAATCTGCTCACCAGATTTCATTTGGAAAAAGCTTACTGTTATGCTCATTTCTGGAACTCGGTCCAGTTTTATGAAATGTAGATAAGACATAAACTTAAACGTAGCCGCAAACCACGCATAAAACGGAGTTATAGAACTCAACTTGTGGTCGTTTTTGCGGGAATAAAGCAACAATCATAATAACTAAACTAAGCATGACAATAAATATAAAAGTAAATCAATAAAAATATAAGCAAAAGATGAAACCCGGAATTAGCTCAGTATGACCTCGGTGATAATAACGATCCCGCCAACAATATTCTACTCATCATTAAACTACTAATCACTAGATAAAAAAAATGAGACTTGTATACCAAATAAGTATTTCATGTTAAAAAAATGAAATTTTGATTTGAAAATAAAATACTATAGATTCATACCAAAATTTAATTTGGACACCATGAATAATGAAAACATGCTCTGTATCCCAAGCGTTTACGAAACGAAATAAAGTCAAACTAATCAAGTATAAAAAATATGATTTACACTCTGTTCTCAAGTATTTTTTTAGAATGAAAGGTAAAGTAAAGAAATCAAAGTAAAGAAAATGATGTGAGAGGAAGTAAAGTTATAATGTTTCAGTGTGTTCTTAAGTCCAAAGAAAAATGAATGAAAGGTATTAAAAGTGACATTTCTCATGTTTTCAAGAAAAATAAAAAATACACATTTACAAGAATGCCCTTCTATATTTAACAAGCACATGAAACCAAGTGGACAATTTGGTAATTAACATTACTCTCATCTCACTTTCACTCGTTTTCTGCCCAATTATGGGCTGCAGCTTTTTGACTAAAAAATCACTCACTTTCAACCATTTCCCTTTACTTTCTCTCCTCTTAAAATCTTGAGAACATAAATCTTTTTTCTCACCCTCCACTTTTCTTTGCTTTCCATCCATTTTTAATCTTGAGAACACACTTTTAGTGCTGAATGAATCAAAGCTGCTGAATGATTCCAAGATGCTGAGTGAACCTGATTTTGAGTGAAAATGATTGTTTGATGTTTGTTTTGAATGAGCAATCTGAGTTGCCTGAAATTACCAATTTAACCTTCTGTCTGATTTTGTATTGACAAAATATACCGTTTGATAAAAAAGTTATTAAATCGAGTAAAAATATAATATAAAGAAAGTAATATTGGAATAAAAAAAAGAAGTAAATAGTCTTATCGAAATATCATAAAACAATATAAATTACGAACTAATCTTAAGTTGAAGCATTTAATAATAACTCATTAGCAATCTAATTATGGGGATTAGCCATATATTCATTGCCTTGGGGACCCCATTGTGTGTCGTCCATGCCTGGTCCCCCACTTCCTTCACCTTGTTCTTCAGTAGTAAATAATTGATCGTGAATGTTGCATTTCCTTATTAAGTTGTGGACCGCAAAACAGGCAATCACTACATTTCTTTGTACTGGAAAAGGATAAGGAGGCATTTGTTTTAGTATTGGGAACCTTGCTTTTAAGACACCTTAAGTGTAAAACCCTAAAATCTGAAAACATGAAAAATGACCAAAATGCCCCCGCAAGTTAAAAATTTATTTAAGAGTTTATAAAGTATCAAATAAATCCCAAACTTCTGGCAATGCATAAGTTATGAATCCCAAATAATTTTAACAATTCTATTTAACATTTATACAAGCTACAAAATTACCAAAATGCCCCTAGTTGGCCGAATGAATTTATAAGATAATATTATGTATTTAAAATGAATTAAAAATGTGTAAATAAGGAAATAATAAATCATCATCATGGCCAATCAATTTTATTTAATTCCTGGTCATCCTTCCCCCCCTTGACTCGGTTTAGCTATTTTTAAATCAACCCTTATCACTTCTTTTCCTAACCCTAATACCGATTAGAATAAACACACACAAGAAATTCACATAGCCTCCAATCGACACCCTAAAATCCCTAGACCATTTTTCTGTGATTAATCATCATCCAAAGGAGCTAGGAAAAATACCATTCGAATTATTTGAAGCTTGGTCCGATCTTGGTGAATTATTTCTTTGTCGCTAGAACAAAATAAGGTAATGATCGAATTAATTCTTGCGACCTCCTAAAAAATTCGTTTCTTATTTTTCTTGTGTTCCTCACATCATATGTGACCTGTGAAAATTGGTTTCATAATTTTTAGATCATTTTTGAAGTCGTGGTGATTTTTGACCCGTTTTGGCTAATCGCGTACAAAAGAATTCGTACACCTCATTCCACATGTTCGAATCTCTTTGTGGTAATTTTATCAGACCCTATATATGTTAAGAACATCAAATAAAATGTATAAGTCAATCCATGCATGCTTATTATAATATTTGTGAATTAAATCTTAAAAACGTGTATAAAACATAAATATTTCAATCCGAATTTTTGAGGCTTCTTATTTATTTTATTTGGACTCTACATGATCATAATAATCTGAGAAAAATGTTATTTCGAATTATTGGGGCCTAATCGAATTATTTGTGGATTTATTTGGTTTACCGATTTAAAGAAAATAAAGAAGAAAAAGAAATAAAATGTAAATCGATTTAGGAATTTTACTTTTGGGGCTGTTTTTGAGTGATTAAATGATGATTAATGAGGATCTAATGATTGGTGAATGATTTGTATTTTTAGGGTTAGGGTTTTGGCTAATTAAAGTGTTATACGATTGGTTTAAATTGTTTTGGGTGAGTTTTGTAACTTTTAAAACTCAAGGGTTATTTTTAGAACTTATTTTGGAACATGTACCTACTGTATAAAATATAAAAAGAGGGGGTCTAGTGTCATTTTTGTATTTTAAAGGATTAAAATGTTTCTAGGGTTTAATTAAGGTACGAATTATAAAATAATTAAATGGAGGGACTAAACTTGTAATTTCTGGAAACTTGGGGCTGTTTTGAGTAATATAATCTATTCAGGGGGTTATGTGTAAATTTGGTGATTCAATGGGTTAATATGTAATTATTAATAATATAAAGTTGAAATTGTAAAATAAGGGACTAAATATGTAACTTTGAAAACTAGAGGGACCTATTGTGTAAATTCTGTAAAATTGAGGATACATTCTTATAATATGATAAAATGAGTGACCATTGTGAAACTTTGATAAATTAAGGGTCTAAAGTGTAACTACGAACAATTGAAGGGTTAAAGTGTAACTTTTGAAACTAAAGGGGTATAAAGTGTAAATTATGAAACCTAAAGGACTAAAAGAGTAACTTGATGAATCTAAAAGCTAAAATGGAAAGTTACTTAAAAAGGAAGGGTTTGTAATTCTTGTCTACCCCTCTAGGTGTGAAGAAAGAGAGGTCCTGATCCACTCTGTGTCATCCATTCCTGATTTGTGGTTGCTTCTAGAATAAGGTACAGATATTCTGACCTTCTCTGTAAGGTTTCCTATGATTCTTTTCTGATCTGTTAAATCTCTGATTTGATACTCTGTTACAATCCTTTGCTATGACACCTTTGCTTCGACCTTTGATCTCTGATTTTGGACCTATGATATAAAGACCTTTTTGATATGAGATGGAAATGTTTAAGTAAAGTATTTTGAAAGGGTTTTTCAAGCATGATATATTGACTTTAAGAAAACTATTTTTGAAGTTCATTTTATGAAAACTATTTGAAAGACCATTTATGAAAACTATTTTGAAGGATTGTTTTAAATAAACCTTAAGAGAAAACCTTTTGAAAAGTACTTTTGATATTGAACCTTTTGAAGATTTGACCATCTGATACTTTGACCATTTTGGATATTGATCTGGGATATTTGATCTTCTGATATGAACCTTCTGATATGACCTTTCTGATGTGACACTCTGATTATGATATGAACCTTTGACCTTTGACCTTTGACTCCCAGTTTGATACCCGAGCCAAAATGTGTTCCCTAGCCATGAAGGTAACATGGTCGTGTCTGTGATGCACCACTGGCATGACTCTTGTGTGGTCAGAGTGATTAACCACACCGTCCCTGTTCTGTTCTGATATGTGCACACTATATGATTATGGCTGATATTTCTGTTTTGGGGGCGTATGGATGCATCCTAGATTTGTTCTGTTATGATATGATATGTTATGATATGATCTGATTTCTGGTGACTGACGGTGGGTGCAATCCACGTCTTTCATGTTCTGGGAGCTGATCACTCCATATATATCTGTCTTGGTATGCTGAGGTCACCCCTCCATACACCCTGGTATGTGATTTGATATGATATGTTCTGGGCTCGTGGTGGATTACTGTCCTAAACCTTTACTCTCTCTCTGTACCTTGATTTATCTATTTCTTATACTATGTCTGTGCTTTTCCTTTTACTTTCATTGCTTTTGCTTTCGTTTCCGTTTATTGTATATCTGTTCACTGGGCTTTGTAAGCTCAGCCGTACGTTTTCTTTCGTGTACGGCAGGTTTTAGTTGAAAGCTGGGTTGTTATTAGAGAAGACCTTGCTAGCTAATTTGGATTAGAGACGATTTGAAAAGTTATATTCAGACTTAGTGATTATTGCATATCTCGTTTGAAACCTTGAAATTTCAGATTTTTGTTTGTAACCCTTGGAATCCTATTGTATTATTTATGTCATATGCTTGTGTTTGTTCTGATGAGAATCCGTATCTGTGACACCTTTGCCCTTGTCGGGTTGGGGTGTTACAATTATGGTATCAGAGCGTACAGGCACCCGAAAACCTTCGGCTTAGGCCATTTGACCTGTGAGGATCTGGGTAGACATTAGGTTTCCGTCCGCGCACTCTCTTCCGTTGCTTCTGTTATCCTACTTGCTCATGTCGACACCTTTCGTATTCTATTTTGTCATCAATATACTCCTTCTGATCGTTCTGCTAATCGTGTAGATGGTGTCCACGCGCGCTCGAGAGTACTCCGCACGGAAAAAGCAACGATGGACCATCGTTTATCCTACCGGCAGCAGGAAGATTGGGAAGATATGGAGAACGGCAAGGAGGAAGTTAATTCCTGCTAGTATATGGCCGTGTTATATCGAGGAGGAGCTGACCATAGTGAACAAAGATGGAGCAGAAGTGCTAGAGTACTCCACCCAGGTGATCTACAAAGATGGAGCGGCCATTCGGTACGCAGGCAAGTGCCCCAATTTCATTGAGGAGAATGGAGTGGTACGAATCCAGCCCCGCAACGTGGACAACCTCGAGGATGACAAGAAGGACCCTGCCGATGCGACTCCTGCCTCAGCCTGAAGAGATCGCCTGCATGATTTGTTTCCTTCTGTTTGTTTGAATGATTTGATACGCATGTTTCCTTTCCGTTTATGACGCATTGACTTTCTCTTGATTTTCGTACGAATATTTTGGATTTTGATCTAATAATTCCATTCCAAGTTGAATTCTGAGATTTTGGCTTGATTTGTTTTGAGTATTTTATGATCATGATCCGATGGAAGACACCAAGTATGTACTTCATTTTGCTCTACCTTAAGAGAATTTACTCCATCCGTTTATCTCCGTCATCTTACGTTAAGATCCATTCTGCTAAACTATTCCAAATCTGCTGCAAGTAACGCTTATCTGATCCGGCATGTTCTGTCTCGTTTCTGTCATGTTCGCTCTTCTATGTCCCTGCAAATTTCGAGGACGAAATTTTTTTTTGTTAGTGGGGAAGAGTTGTAAAACCCTAAAATCTGAAAACATGAAAAATGACCAAAATGCCCCCGCAAGTTAAAAATTTATTTAAGAGTTTATAAAGTATCAAATAAATCCCAAACTTCTGGCAATGCATAAGTTATGAATCCCAAATAATTTTAACAATTCTATTTAACATTTATACAAGCTACAAAATTACCAAAATGCCCCTAGTTGGCCGAATGAATTTATAAGATAATATTATGTATTTAAAATGAATTAAAAATGTGTAAATAAGGAAATAATAAATCATCATCATGGCCAATCAATTTTATTTAATTCCTGGTCATCCTTCCCCCCCTTGACTCGGTTTAGCTATTTTTAAATCAACCCTTATCACTTCTTTTCCTAACCCTAATACCGATTAGAATAAACACACACAAGAAATTCACATAGCCTCCAATCGACACCCTAAAATCCCTAGACCATTTTTCTGTGATTAATCATCATCCAAAGGAGCTAGGAAAAATACCATTCAAATTATTTGAAGCTTGGTCCGATCTTGGTGAATTATTTCTTTGTCGCTAGAACAAAATAAGGTAATGATCGAATTAATTCTTGCGACCTCCTAAAAAATTCGTTTCTTATTTTTCTTGTGTTCCTCACATCATATGTGACCTGTGAAAATTGGTTTCATAATTTTTAGATCGTTTTTGAAGTCGTGGTGATTTTTGACCCGTTTTGGCTAATCGCGTACAAAAGAATTCGTACACCTCATTCCACACGTTCGAATCTCTTTGTGGTAATTTTCTCAGACCCTATATATGTTAAGAACATCAAATAAAATGTATAAGTCGATCCATGCATGCTTATTATAATATTTGTGAATTAAATCTTAAAAACGTGTATAAAACATAAATATTTCAATCCGAATTTTTGAGGCTTCTTATTTATTTTATTTGGACTCTACATGATCATAATAATCTGAGAAAAATGTTATTTCGAATTATTGGGGCCTAATCGAATTATTTGTGGATTTATTTGGTTTACCGATTTAAAGAAAATAAAGAAGAAAAAGAAATAAAATGTAAATCGATTTAGGAATTTTACTTTTGGGGCTGTTTTTGAGTGATTAAATGATGATTAATGAGGATCTAATGATTGGTGAATGATTTGTATTTTTAGGGTTAGGGTTTTGGCTAATTAAAGTGTTATACGATTGGTTTAAATTGTTTTGGGTGAGTTTTGTAACTTTTAAAACTCAAGGGTTATTTTTAGAACTTATTTTGGAACATGTACCTACTGTATAAAATATAAAAAGAGGGGGTCTAGTGTCATTTTTGTATTTTAAAGGATTAAAATGTTTCTAGGGTTTAATTAAGGTACGAATTATAAAATAATTAAATGGAGGGACTAAACTTGTAATTTCTGGAAACTTGGGGCTGTTTTGAGTAATATAATCTATTCAGGGGGTTATGTGTAAATTTGGTGATTCAATGGGTTAATATGTAATTATTAATAATATAAAGTTGAAATTGTAAAATAAGGGACTAAATATGTAACTTTGAAAACTAGAGGGACCTATTGTGTAAATTCTGTAAAATTGAGGATACATTCTTATAATATGATAAAATGAGTGACCATTGTGAAACTTTGATAAATTAAGGGTCTAAAGTGTAACTACGAACAATTGAAGGGTTAAAGTGTAACTTTTGAAACTAAAGGGGTATAAAGTGTAAATTATGAAACCTAAAGGACTAAAAGAGTAACTTGATGAATCTAAAAGCTAAAATGGAAAGTTACTTAAAAAGGAAGGGTTTGTAATTCTTGTCTACCCCTCTAGGTGTGAAGAAAGAGAGGTCCTGATCCACTCTGTGTCATCCATTCCTGATTTGTGGTTGCTTCTAGAATAAGGTACAGATATTCTGACCTTCTCTGTAAGGTTTCCTATGATTCTTTTCTGATCTGTTAAATCTCTGATTTGATACTCTGTTACAATCCTTTGCTATGACACCTTTGCTTCGACCTTTGATCTCTGATTTTGGACCTATGATATGAAGACCTTTTTGATATGAGATGGAAATGTTTAAGTAAAGTATTTTGAAAGGGTTTTTCAAGAATGATATATTGACTTTAAGAAAACTATTTTTGAAGTTCATTTTATGAAAACTATTTGAAAGACCATTTATGAAAACTATTTTGAAGGATTGTTTTAAATAAACCTTAAGAGAAAACCTTTTGAAAAGTACTTTTGATATTGAACCTTTTGAAGATTTGACCATCTGATACTTTGACCCTTTTGGATATTGATCTGGGATATTTGATCTTCTGATATGAACCTTCTGATATGACCTTTCTGATGTGACACTCTGATTATGATATGAACCTTTGACCTTTGACCTTTGACTCCCAGTTTGATACCCGAGCCAAAATGTGTTCCCTAGCCATGAAGGTAACATGGCCGTGTCTGTGATGCACCACTGGCATGACTCTTGTGTGGTCAGAGTGATTAACCACACCGTCCCTGTTCTGTTCTGATATGTGCACACTATATGATTATGGCCGATATTTCTGTTTTGGGGGCGTATGGATGCATCCTAGATTTGTTCTGTTATGATATGATATGTTATGATATGATCTGATTTCTGGTGACTGACGGTGGGTGCAATCCACGTCTTTCATGTTCTGGGAGCTGATCACTCCATATATATCTGTCTTGGTATGCTGAGGTCACCCCTCCATACACCCTGGTATGTGATTTGATATGATATGTTCTGGGCTCGTGGTGGATTACTGTCCTAAACCTTTACTCTCTCTCTGTACCTTGATTTATCTATTTCTTATACTATGTCTGTGCTTTTCCTTTTACTTTCATTGCTTTTGCTTTCGTTTCCGTTTATTATATATCTGTTCACTGGGCTTTGTAAGCTCAGCCGTACGTTTTCTTTCGTGTACGGCAGGTTTTAGTTGAAAGCTGGGTTGTTATTAGAGAAGACCTTGCTAGCTAATTTGGATTAGAGACGATTTGAAAAGTTATATTCAGACTTAGTGATTATTGCATATCTCGTTTGAAACCTTGAAATTTCAGATTTTTGTTTGTAACCCTTGGAATCCTATTGTATTATTTATGTCATATGCTTGTGTTTGTTCTGATGAGAATCCGTATCTGTGACACCTTTGCCCTTGTCGGGTTGGGGTGTTACATTAAGCACGCTCGATAACATTTCTAAGTTGTGCATTGGCATGATTGAACCTTTCTTCTTTTGTTAAAATGACCAAAACATATGGTGTTCAAATTCTAAAGTAAAGCAGCAAACAAATCCCATGCAAATTTTAATTCTTATTCAACTAGTCCAATACCCCATACTTGCGTCCATCATTCCTAACCCAATTCTCCAAACTCTCTGGCTTTAAGCGCATCCAAACTTTCCTATAATCAGCGCTTTCACTAAAAAGCATAACTGCGACGTCGTACAGCAGGTTATGTGTTCCCCACCCAACCTTTTCTAACTTCTCCATGCAAGCATCAATGTCATCTCCTCTATGTTTTTCCATCATAAGTTGAACAACTTTGGCAAAGTCTTCCTCAACAGCAGACTTGTTTGAACTGCTAGCTTGTTTACCTTTTCGTTTTTTGCTTTGAGGACCAGAAGAACATTCTTGTGTCGAATTTGGGGGTTCTTGTGTTGATGCCGGGATTGCTTGCACATGTTGGATATCATCATCTTCAACTGACACTACATTAGCAGAATCTTCACAATTATTAGGAAGACTAGAATGTGACCCATCAAATAGTTGTGTACAAAGATCGGTGAAAAGCAATCCAGTACTCCTCGCTGGTTCGACGTACTTATTTGACTGTTTAAAAGAGCTTAGACGTATAGATATAAAACTATCTAGGAAACTATTAGTGAAAATATACAAAGATAGAATGTGACCTTCATCTCTATCAGCCATTCTTCTTCCGTTAAATTGAACGTGTTAGTTACTGGATCATACACGTTTCCTGTTTTGTTCTTTAATTTGGTCCATGCACTAAACTTGCTTTTAAGATAGTCAAAATGGTTTTTCATTTGTCGTTGATCAGCGATAAAATTATGCTCCTTTTTAAGTATTTCTCCAACATTTTTGCACGAAAGCATCTTAAGGCTAACCCCGTCTCGTCCATTTACAGCAACCTCATGTATACAATCTTCAAGAAACGTTTTAACCACACTTTCTTTTTCCGGTTAAGCCTAGGATTCTTTTGTTTTGAAGATTCACCAACGTTTTCCATGCCTAAATTGATACAATAGGGGCATTTAACTTTAACTGCATATATTTCATTTTACATTACTACACATATGACAAGTTTGACAACATTTCTTATTAGAGCCATAAAAGAAACATGGTGAAAAGAATACTTGTAGTAGCTAATTTTTGCCAAAAAAAGTGTGCATCACAAGGATGTGGCTATTGGGTTGCTAATGCTTCGACTAACACCAATTATTGACCTCAAAAGGGTTTGATGATTACAACTACTTCGGTGGATCTTATAAACCAATTTTATTTATCGAGTTCTCGAGTAACACCTGTGGAAAACTAGAAGGGGGGTTGAATAGTTTTACCCTTTTTAAGTTTTAATCCTTTTGTTACTTATGTGAATTCAACGAATCTATGCACAAATAAATAATCACACACTATAAACAAAAAGTAAAGAGAGGAAAGATCAAACCACACAACACGGTTGTTTATAGTGGTTCGGCTACAAGGACTCTCTTCCTTGCCCTACTCCACTCCTCTAGCCTCTAACTCGAGAGTTATCCTTCACTAAGAAACAAACTCCCTTCTAGGTGGAGAAAACCTTTACACGTCGCTTACTTCTTTTTCCGATACTAAGCTAAACACCGGGTTCTTTACAAGGGTACAACCACTCCCGACACTCTTTGTGTTTTGAGGACTAAAACACTAACCACACTCACTGATTACAAATGACAACTAATGATGTGTGAAGACTACTAAAATATCACACAGTATGTAAACTAAAGGATTACGGTATTGTAGATCCTTGAATGCTTGATCTCTTTTCTACAAAAAGAAAGATCAAATGAAATGCAAGTATGAATAAGGTTAGTGAAATGTATACTGAATGAATATGAGTGTTTAAGCTAAATGAGTGATGAGAAAACCTAATGATCAGCTTGCTATTTATAGGCAGGCTGATCAACAAGACACGGATCCGGCGGATCCCATAAAAGGGATCCGTCTTTGTAGTCGATTGGATCCGTGGGTATGACAGCTAAGAGATTTTCCAAATCTCTCCAAATCTTCTACAATCTTTCCATATCTTTGTCAAGTCACTTCAAGATCTCACAATGTCAACTATCTTACTTGAAGATCTAACCAAGATATCATAAAATCTTACCAAGATTTCATTTGTGATGCATGCCATGATGTCATGGTGTTATTTAAAAATAAAGTTTCCTTTTAAGTAAATAAGTTAGTAGATGTGTAATATGTGTTTCTAAGTTATCTTATGAAATGTAAAATGTGTTTTAAAGATACTTTAGCTAGTATTTATAAATTGCTAAAAGATATACCTTGTAATTGTCATTAACAAAACTAAGTAAAGATCGAAAAATATAAATAACGTTTTTAGGACGATATTTGTATTAACAATCTCCCCCTTTTTGTTGATGACAAAACATAAGGTATATTTTTCAGCAAAAGAGTAAATATAGCATGAGTTCTTTAAAATATATATTAAGTTTGTTTTATTTGAGTTTAAAAACTATTTTTATGCAAAAATGTATGTACTTGTGATGATTCACGGTTATGCAAACTTAATTCTTTCTCCCCCTTTTTGTCGAAACAAAAAGAAGAGTTGCGAAGCGGAATGCGATTTTGAGAACTTTCATAGCTCCCCCTTGTTTTATACTCCCCCTTAATGGAGTAACAAAGAAATGATGTATGCACCTACAAAACAAACGGTTGGAAAATGAAATGCTCCCCCTCGATGTATACTCCCCATTACTAGAGTACCAACGTATACTTTTCAAGGGTATGATATGCTGCAAATAAATTGTTAGTTATGAATAACTTCAATTAATAAGTGCAATGCAAATGAAATGGATATCCAAACAAGATAATCAAAATTGTTGACTTTAAAAAGTCAAACAGAAGTGTCGGATCAAATTTTGTACCTAAAGTACACATGATCAAAGTAGAATGTAGATTCCATATAGCTATATAATGATGTTAGTTGTCTAAACAATGATAATATGCAATATGTTGATCACTCATAAGCATAAAAACATCATTTCCATATATTGAAAATTTTGTGACAAAAGTCACAATCAAATGATGTTACAACAATATAAAAGAAATACATCCTAAAAGTTGAAGATAAAGGTCCTAAAACAACATCCTTAAAGAGACAATAAAACTTCTATTGTGGAGGATGAGAGATTGCATTGAGACGCTCAAGAATGTGGTTCAAAATGAACCTCATTTCATTTTGGAGCTCATGCACCAAAATGTTCGTCCGTTGAGCTATGTGAGCGGTCCTCTCACACATGTTGCAATCATGTCTTGGAAAATCGGGCGGAAAAGTGGGCTCATTTCTTGGTGGTGGTGGAGGTGGTGATTGGTGGTTGGGTGATGGTGGTGGTTCTTGGTTGGATGGTGGTGGAGTTGTGATGGAGTTCATGAGGATGGTTTGGAGGTCCATGGCTTCATTAAGGCGGTGATCAACCATACCCGAGAGAGTGTAGAGATGGTTGAGCTCTTCACTAATCTCCTTTTGGGTTTGAGGCAAGTTGATCCACATTGCCTCGTCTATGGCAATGAGTGTTGAGGTTGGTGAGAGTGGTGGTATTTGAGGTTGAGTTTGTGGAGCATCACGGTATAAAGGACCGTGGATTTCCGGATGGATAGGATGGAAGAGCATAGGTTCTTGGCCTTCAAAACTCAAAGGTGGAGGATTGGTTGATCTTGGAGGGAGATCATCCAAATCATCAAGATATGGATGAGGTGATGTAGGTGGTGTCCTAAAGAGTTCCATGGGTTGCAACTTTGGTGAAGTAGGTTGTGATTGAGATTTCACGGGTTGTGATGGAGCGGGTGGTGGTGTGGATGCTATTGGAGTTATGGTTGGAGGAGGAGTTTGTATGACTACATTGGATGGTGTGGTTGTGGATAAAGTGAGAAAGTTCTCACTTGCAATGGGTGAAGATATATCAATAGGAGATGACTCCTCTGATGATGAGTTTTTGATGTTTATAAAACAACATGGTTTAACACTAATTCTTGCGGTTCTTTTTGGAGGTCTCGAGGTTGAAGAGTTGCTTGATTTGGTCATGGTGAACTAGAGCAACTAAAAAGTACAGAATGTATGTGGAGAAGAAGGTGAGTGAGTGATTTTTGCTCTAACTAATGATCTTAATTTATAGGCAAATGGTTTATAGAAACTAGTGTTTGGATTTGATGTAGATCCAATAGAGAATGTTGGTTCCTAATGATTTGGAACAAAATTTGGGCAAATCACATCACATAACTCAATCCATAGAACTTATGTTGAGTAATATGATGAAGATATGCAGTAAATGCAATAAGATAGTGGAAAATCATCTGATGTGATGTTCCTACGGATTTGACGGATCCCTAAAAAGGGTTCCTTGTTTGTATCAGAAAGGTAACTCACTCCAAAAAATTTGAGAATTCAAATTTTGGTGGGAAATTTTGTTCTTAAGTTTTCTAAGGGTTTCTAAAGCATTCTAAGATGTTTAATGATCAGGAAATCTATTCCAAAAAGACTAAAAACTGAAATCTAAGAATCGGGATGAGTCGAAAAAGTTTTAAGAAGGTTACTGATGTACCTGCGGATCCAAACGATAAAACGTGCGGATCCAAATTAAGGGATCCGCAGGATCCGCAGGTTGGATAACGGCGGAACCAACGTTTACACATGGCGGATCCAAATTTTGGGATCCGCCGGATCCGTCATTCAAAGTGGCAAAAACAAACAGAGAGTATGTCATATTTTGCGTTTTTCAACGAAAACCCGAAATTTCTCCTAGAACATATCTATCATCTAATATGTAATGCAAATCAACCAAATATGATGATACTAACATACGTTAAAGCATAGATTAATTCGTTCATATAAACTTACCTTAAGAGGAGTTAAGCCAAACATAGGCTTGAACTCGGAAAATTGATAACATTCAGTGTTGTCGACCTGCAATTATTAGTTAGTTCACATACACAACTAGTAGCATCATAACAAGTTAAGATACAATCATGTTTAACACAACATTGTCTAAAACGTTTAGATCCAAACACTCCTTCAACTCAACCTTTTCTTCAATTTCTTCATGCCCTTATGAAGCTTCATCACCCAACGTCCTAAATTCTTCACCATTCCTTTGATGTTGCGATACTCGGCTGATTCATTAGGGATTGGTGGAAGTTGGCTCAAGTACTCCGGTGGAGCAATCCTAGAATTTGGCATACCGTCATCATCACTCATTGATGATGATGAGGATGATGTTGGAGCACGAGGACGTTTGCCTTTATTAATCGCTACCCTATAGTCGCTCAAAGGAACGAAGGTGTGTTGGATCTCATCATAGTCGGGAAAAAATCCTAAGGCATTTCTAGAAATGGGAGCAAAGGCTCGATAAAGACGGGTTAAGAGCATTCCATAAGGCATTGCCATTTTTCCTTGAACCGGGATGTCGGCCATTCTCTTGGCAACATAGTAAGCAAGGTTGAACGGTTGACGAGTTGAGATATTGTACATCATGTGGCAAAGACAAGCGTTGATGTGATCACGGTTTCCTACCGTGCACATGACATTGGCCCTTAAGACTTCCTCCATTTTCTTAAATTCGAGCCTGAGTTCATTAAGTTCCATAGAAAAGGGATCTCTAGCAACATTTTTTCCGCGATGCAACCTAGTTGGGTTGTTCCTAGGAATGAAGAGATGCTCACGAATGACTTCTTTTGAGGCTAAAGGAGTGGCATATGGTGCCGTTCTTTCAAGGTTGGATTCTAATATAGTCAAGGACCACTTGTCCGAGTAGACACATGTTCCTTGATTTGGAATTCCTAAGACTTCTACAAATTGATTAAGAGGGATGTGGATTTGATTTTGATTTACACTAAATAGAATGCTCATATAACCTTGGTCATCAAAACTTAGACTAACACTAGCATAGAACTCAAGAATAAACCTAGGGACTATTGGTTCATCGATGTCTAGGAGACCATCGAATTGAATTGCCTCTAGTTGTTCTCTAAGATTGGTGCCTTCATAGAATGAGGAGTCTACAACCCTACCCTCATGAACATAACATTTTTCTAGAGCTTTAAAAATTTTGTCTTGAGCTTCGGTTAGACCTTTAGTTTTGTGGTGTTGAGGTAGGTAATTGACGGTGTGTTTATGATCATAGTTGGCTGCGGGAGGCATGATTTTCCTAAACACAAAATTATATAGTTTTAGTCAAAATAATCTAAGTAAGTATAAAATTTCTAGTGTGTGCCTACATGGGGACAATGTGGAGGTGCGGTTATCTTGACTCTATTTTTTATGCAAGAAAATTTTAGTTTATGCAAGTTTTATACTAAAACGAGAGATAATCCAAACGCTCCTATTTCAATGTAGCTTCGTTTGAATGTACCAGAAAATACATATTAGTTATGTATTCCCTTTAGCATTCAAGAGACATTATGCAAGTGATGATTAAAATCAAACGTTTTTTTTTTTTTTTTTTTTTTTTTTTTTTTTTTTTTTTTTTATTTGTATGAACAATGTTCAAGAAAAACCATTTTCCTAGTCGTGAGAAGTTTTTAGCAAAAATTTCTCATGGGGTTTTTGTTGAATTATGATAATGTGCAACAAGATGCAATTCCTAACTAGGAAAAACATAATTTGAAGTATAATGCAGTAAGTATGTTTCATGATATTACTATATATGTGCCTAGACCCCAAGTTTTGATTTTGTGCATGAAATAGAAATCCTAGACGCAGATCAGGAGTATAAACATGATAAGGATACTTACAGTGATGTTTGGAACAAAAATTTATGGAAGAAACAGAGCCAAATTGTGAGTTTGGTGGATATGGTGTCGAATTATATGGGTGATATGTTTTAGAGAGAGTGATGAATAGTACTTATTGTTTATTATATTATAAACCAACATGTGCATGCGACGGATCCGGCAGATCCAAAACAAAGGATGCGCCTTTGTTGTCGTTTGGATCCGCGGGATCAGAAGGCCATTTTTGGTTTGTTTGGTTAAACTAGCATTCAAGCTAATGTTTTATCTAATCACTAGGTTCCATTAATCATAATCCTAGTCTAAGATAGTTGAAAGGTTCTCGTTTGAGAGGTTTAGTGAGAATATCGGCAATGTTGTCATCTGAGGAAACTTTCTTAATAGAGATATTTCCCTTCTGAACATTGTCACGTAGGAAATGGTGACGAATTTCTATGTGTTTGGTTCTAGCGTGTTGGACTGGATTTTTGCTGAGGTCAATGGCTCCTTTGTTGTCGCAAAGAATGGGAATATCTTTGAGTTCAATTCCATAGTCGACGAGAGCTTGTTTCATCCATAGTGCTTGTTGACACGCTTTTCCTGCTGATACGTACTCGGCTTCAGTTGTTGATATTGCAAGGGCCGTTTGTTTCTTAGCGAACCATGAGGTGAGACAATGTCCTACAAAAGTACAAATACCGCTAGTACTTTTTCTATCTACATAGTCACCGGCATGGTTTGAATCGGCATATACTATGGTTTCTACACCCGTTCCTTTGGGATACCATAGTCCTAAATGTATAGTGCCTTTAATGTATCTAAATATTCGTTTTATTGCTTCAAGATGGGATATTTTGGGATCTTCCTGAAAACGTGCACATAGACAAACATTAAACATAATGTCCGGCCTACTAGCCGTAAGATAGAGCAAGCTACCAATCATTCCTCTATATTTGGTGCTATCTACGGATTCATTTTCTTCATCCTTTGTGAGTTTGGTTTCAGAGGACATGGGTGTTTTCATGGGTTTTGAATCTTCAAGACCAAATTTCTTAAGCATATCTTTGATATACTTTGATTGGTTGAAGAATATCCCATCTTCTAATTGTTTAATTTGGAGACCTAAGAAAAAGTTTAGTTCCCCCATCATACTCATTTCAAACTCGTCATGCATGATTTTAGAGAAATCATTGCATAATTCTTGACAAGTTGAACCGAATATAATGTCATCCGCATATATCTGGACGATTATAATATGTGATCCCTTTTTCTTGGTGAAGAGAGTATTGTCTACTATACCCATGGTATACTTATGGTCAACTAAGAAGGTTTTAAGTCGATCATACCAAGCTTTTGGTGCTTGCTTAAGTCCGTATAAGGCTTTCTTAAGTTTGTAAACATGATTTGGATTTTCAAAATCGACAAAGCCGGGAGGTTGTGCAACATATACTTCTTCATTTATTAACCCGTTTAAGAATGCACTTTTTACATCCATTTGAAATAATTTAAAATCATGTGCACATGCATATGCAAGTAATATTCTAATAGAATCGAGTCTAGCTACTGGTGCAAAGGTTTCATCATAATCTATACCTTCTTGTTGATTGTAGCCTTGAGCTACTAGCCTAGCTTTGTTTCTAGTTACTATACCATTTTCATCCATTTTATTTCTAAATACCCATTTTGTACCGATTATGGTTTGATTTTTAGGTTGTGGAACCAATGTCCAAACATCATTTCTCGTAAATTGATTTAATTCTTCTTGCATAGCAATAACCCAAGATTCATCTTTTATAGCTTCATTTACATTTTTAGGTTCAATTGTTGACACGAAACAAAAGAAATTACTTTCATTTTGAGCTTTGGATCTTCATGTTCGTTCATTTATTTTACCTATGACGTTTTCTAATGGATGACTTTTTGTTTCTTTGATATTGGTTATTTCTCTTTTAACCGGTTCTATCTCTTTGTCACTATCAATATTCTCATTGTTTTGGGCCATTTGACTTTCAACTAAGTCATCATCTACCAAAGGTGATGTCTTAGGAGGAGGTGGACTTTCGTCGAATGTTACGTTCAACGATTCCTCGACTCTTGAGGTTTCTTTGTTCAAAACAATATATGCTTTACTATTTTGTGAATATCCGAGAAATACACCTTCATACGACTTTGGGTCGAATTTGGTGAGATAGTCTTTTGTATTTAAAATAAAACATTTACTTCCAAAAACTCTAAAGTATCCTAATGTGGGCTTTTTGCCTCTGTAAAGTTCATATGGAGTTTTCTTATGAAATGGTCTAATTAACACACGATTTAGAATATATGTTGATGTATCTACGGCGTGACACCAAAATTTTTGTGATATGTTTTGTTCGTTTAACATAGTTCTACTCATTTCTTGAATTGTTCTATTTTTACGTTCCACTACCCCATTTGATTGAGGTGTTCGAGGAGCCGAGAAATTATGTGAAATGCCATTAGCATCACAAAAAGCTCCGAATTGAGTTTCAATGTCAAATTCTCTACCATGGTCGGTTCTTATAGTTACTATATTGTTTCCTACTTGGTTTTGGATTATTTCACTTAAAATTTCAAATTTATCAAATGCCTCATTTTTAGTTTTCAAAAATTTCGTCCATGTATACCTAGAGTAATCATCTACTATGACTAAGGTGTAAAAATTTCCTCCATAACTTTGTATAGCCGACGGGCCAAACAAATCCATATGTAATAATTCTAGACACCTAGATGTAGATACCATGTTTTTTTGCCTTATGGCTATTATGCACTTGTTTCCCAATTTTGCAAGCATCACAAAAGTGTTGGTCATATTTCAACTTAGGTAGGTTCCTAACGAGTTCTTTAGAAGACAAGGATTGAATAAGCCTCATGTTGGCATGACCTAAACGTCGATGCCATAGAGTTGAGTTTTCGTCCAGTGAGGTAAGACATAGCTTGTCTTTAGGTGTTTTATCTTATTTCATAACATATACGTTACGAGAGATCGTACCTTTTCCGATGATTTTACTTTTAAGTTTGCTACCGACTGTGACATTACCTCCGTTGTACACTTGGTAGGTTGAGAAAAGGCTTTTGTTTCCCGTCATGTGCCTCGAGCACCCACTATCTTTGATCCACTCACCAGGTTCAAGATCAACTTTTAAGCATACCTAAGTTCAAGAGAAACTCAAGCGTTTGGTCCCCAATATCTCATGGGTCCGTTTGGGTTAAACATAACATTATCATGGTTCATGTAAGGAAATGGTGGAAAATTATTCCACGGCATGTAATTAGGACCATGAAAGTTTCTAGGCATGTTTTGGTTCCAACTACTTTGAAAAGTATGTTGTGGATTAATATTACTTTTTGGAAAGGGGTGTTTGGGAAAACTCGTTTGAGGTCTCTGTTGAACCGTTTTTACTCTATACTCATTTCTGGCTTGACCTCTTCCTAAAGAAACTGATGGTTTGTGCTTATTATTAGTTATATTAGTGCTAGGTTTTCTAGTAACTTTAACGAACTCAGAACGGTTGACTTTGTGAACCTTCTGTTCAACTTCTGTACCCACGGATCCCTTGGGTTCAACTGGCGGATCCAAAATTTTGGATCCGTCGGATCCGTGGGCTTCTGACTTGGTTGAAACAGTTTCATTTTCATTCACAGTCTGTTTCTTGAAATTACTTAATGTTCCTAGTTTCATAAAACCTAGTCCAGTTTTATCGTGAGGTAGTTTTTGCATTTTCATTATTTCATCCGCACAACTTATGTTCTTATCAAACTTTTTAAACTTCGAATTTTGTTTAATTAAATCTTCCTGTGTGGATTTTAGAGCTTCTAATTCGAGTTTTAGTTCTTGACAAGAGACACACGTTTCTTTACTGCTTTTACTTTTTTCCAATCGTATCTCTTTTTCTTTAAGCCAAAATACTTCGTTTTCTAAAAGTGTTGTTTTTGTTTTCAAAAATTTGTTTTTGTTTATGATTTTTAAAGTGACGTCACATAGTTTGTTATATTCTTCTTCTAAGGTTTCGTCATCTATAGAGGAGTATGAATCAGAGTGTACCTCTTCTGTGTCATGTGCCATAAGAGCAATTTCATTGATCTTAGGCTCATCATCATCTCCTTCACTATCGCTCCAAGCTCCACTAACATAGGCTCTTTGAGACTTGTTCTTTGGAGGCTTTGGACATTCTCTTATTAAGTGACCGGAGTTACCACACCTATAGCATTTCCTGTCAACCTTTCCTTTCCTATCATCACGGTCTTTCCGAAAGGATTTTTTTTCTTCACGAGGTGGTTTTACAAACTTTCCTCGTCTCCTGAAGAATTTCTTGAAATCTCTCACGGCCATAGCATATTCTTCATCATCACTATTTGAGCAGGATTCATCATCATCGCTTGACTCGGCTTTGGCTTTCAAGGTAATAGACTTCATCTTCTCCTTTTTGCCTTTGACAATTTTCGAGTCTTTTTCCATTATCATTTCGTGAACTTTGAGATTTCCTATGAGCTCATCTAGTGTCATGCTTGAAAGATCCTTGGATTCTTCAATAGCCGTTACCTTTGCTCTCCATTTTGGATGGAGTGCTCTTAGAAATTTCCTGACAAAATTCTTACTAGAAAAAGATTCGTCGAGTGCTTTAAGTGATGTAATAATAGTATTAAACCTAGCAAACGCACTATCAATGGTTTCATCTTCAGAGATAACAAATTGTTCATATTGTTGAACAAGAAGATCAATTTTGTTATCTTTGACTTGTGAGTTCCCTTGATGAGTGATAATTAGAGATTGCCAAATATCTTTAGCCGTTTTACACATAAAAACTCTTTCATATTCTTTCTTAGGTAAAGCATTGTAAAGCATCATTTTGGCTTCATTATTTTTGGCAATCAATTTCTTTTGCTCATCACTGTGACGAGTAAGAGAAGTTCCTACATCCCGACCACCCGAAATATCATTACTTATGGCCTTGTAATCACCCTCAACAATTATATACCATAGATCTATATCCTTTGACTTCACATAAGTCTCAAAGCGATTTTTCCAATAGATAAAACAATTTGGTTCAAATAAAGGTGGTCTTTGCATAGATTGCCCTTCTTTAAAGTTTTCAAAATCCATGGATCATTTTAAGTTTTAAAATACAATATATTTTAAAAATCTTAAGTAGCGTAGCTCTTGATGCCAATTGTGGAAAACTAGAAGGGGGTTGAATAGTTTTACCGTTTTTAAGTTTTAATCCTTTTGTTACTTATGTGAATTTAACGAATCTATGCACAAATAACTAATCACACACTATAAACAAAAAGTAAAGAGAGGAAAGATCAAACCACACAACACGGTTATAGTGGTTCGGCTACAAGGACTCTCTTCCTTGCCCTACTCCACTCCTCGAGCCTCTAACTCGAGAGTTATCCTTCACTAAGAAACAAACTCCCTTCTAGGTGGAGAAAACCTTTACACGTCGCTTACTTCTTTTTCCGGTACTAAGCTAAACACCGGGTTCTTTACAAGGGTACAACCACTCCCGACACTCTTTGTGTTTTGAGGACTAAAACACTAACCACACTCACTGATTACAAATGACAACTAATGATGTGTGAAGACTACTAAAATATCACACAGTATGTAAACTAAAGGATTACGGTATTGTAGATCCTTGAATGCTTGATCTCTTTTCTACAAAAAGAAAGATCAAATGAAATGCAAGTATGAATAAGGTTAGTGAAATGTATACTGAATGAATATGAGTGTTTAAGCTAAATGAGTGATGAGAAAACCAAATGATCAGCTTGCTATTTATAGGCAGGCTGATCAACAAGCCACGGATCCGGCGGATCCCATAAAAGGGATCCGTCTTTGTAGTCGATTGGATCCGTGGGTATGACAGCTAAGAGATTTTACAAATCTCTCCAAATCTTCTACAATCTTTCCATATCTTTGTCAAGTCACTTCAAGATCTCACAATGTCAACTATCTTACTTGAAGATCTAACCAAGATATCATAAAATCTTACCAAGATTTCATTTGTGATGCATGGCATGATGTCATGGTGTTATTTAAAAATAAAGTTACCTTTTAAGGAAATAAGTTAGTAGATGTGTAATATGTACTTCTAAGTTATCCTGTGAAATGTAAAATGTGTTTTAAAGAAACTTTAGCTAGTATTTATAATTTGCTAAAAGATATACCTTGTAATTGTCATTAACAAAAGTAAGTAAAGATCGAAAAATATAAATAACGTTTTTAGGACGATATTTGTATTAACAACACCAATTATTGACATCAAAGCGTTTGATGATTACAACAACACGTATAAGGTTCGAGTAGTTTATGTTTTCGATTTAGCTTAACTCTAAGGTTCTTTTAACTACAAATTTGTTTGGCTAATATCAGATAGTTGGAAATATAGATAGTTGGAAATATAAACAGTTAAATTACTTATTGTTAGGCTTTCCTCGTGCAACATCTGATCCGCTTTCTCAGTTTTTTGGTGTACACCTAGTACCATGTTCGGTCTAGGCTCTTGCGTTTGCATTGGCACATATGTTTCTATTATCAGAAGTAGACATCTCGAAAAAGTATTTTACTTACAATCAAAAAGGTCATAGCAGAAATTGTAAAATATACAACTGATCAATATTAGAAGCTACGACACACATGACTTTGATTCTTTCCTAAGGTCATAGATCATAATGAATATATATAATATAATATTGTAAGATACATACACTTATTAAAAGATGTTAAGGCCATTATATTTTAATATGCAAGTAACAAGGTTTCCATGCAACTGAGAAGTTTTTATATGCAAATGCAACTGATCGAAGTTTTAATATACAACTTGAAAAAACTATAAAGATGAATAAAGTTTTACCTGGTATGACAATGGGATCAAGAGAAACCGAGTGGATAAAGCATGAGATAATTTTTCGTTAGTTGGAGGCGACTGGTGAAGGTTTATGAGATTGCGTATGAAAAAAGGGTATTTAAGATAAATGATAAGATGCTGAATCATAGAGCATGGGGTTGGATAGTGGCCCGTTCAGAAGTTCTATAGCTCACTAAGCACACAATTTTTTTCTACCAAACAAAGCAACCACTGACCGATTCATTTGTAGGCTCTGAATTATTTTATTATGTGGCTATCAAACACACCCAAGTCAAACTAATCAAGTATAACGGAAACGTAATGATCGAAATACAAATTTGAAAAGATCGTAATAATAGAATGGAAAGTAATGACGTGTAGTTTCAAATCCCATAACAAGTTAATCCAACAAAAATCCAAAACTGTTTTTTTTTCAAAACATAAATCTAATCTAATTAAAACTAATATTACCCTAATCTAAAAATTATAAAACAACAAGGAAAATAAAATAATGAAAATTGTGGATTTGAGTTGTGGTCACAAACCCCGAGATGGGGAAGGTGTCGGCTGCTTCTCTTCCTCCCCCATTACGTCTCTTCTCCTCTAGGTTATAACAGTTTCGAATTGAACTGGGCCAGGTATGTGTAGTGATGTTGGGCCACTGTTCCCATTGTTGGACCATTTTAATTTGTTGGACACAGAGAGTACATAAAATACTTGTTGCTTCATTTCCTTTCTTCTTTTTTCATGTACTTAATAAGGCCACTCACATCAGTTAACTCAGCCTTAAATTTTAAGGCATGTCACGTCAGCTTTTTCACCCCTTAACTTAACTCAGATTTAACCCACACAACAATAACTCAGCTTTAACACACCTTAACTCAACTTTACACATAAATTTTCAAATTCAACCCCTAACTTATAAATTACTTCATTTTTTTAAAAACAACACATTTATTAAAACATAACATTACATTCAAACATAACACACTTAAAAAAAAACTTACAACGAAATTAAAGAAATAAATAAAAATAACGACGAAATTAAAAATTACATCATAAAAATAAAGACAATCCTAAATCTACTGTGGAAGCTGCCCGAGCTTGTATTTTGCCACAATGCGAGCTTTTTCTTGGTTGATCCACCACACCACCTCTGGAGGATGCCCGTCGGTAGATTCCTTCAAAAACTTTATTTCCTCTAGCCTTGTTATCGCCTCTTCTTTTTCTTTTGTAGCCCGATACGCGGCTTCTGCCATTTCCCGTTTGTGACGATACTCGACTATCATACTCTCCACGAATTGCACTGACGACATACTTCCTCCCGTGCTCGTTCCTCCCGTGCTCTCGGATCGAGCTTTCTTTGCAGCACGCCTTCCCATTGGCCTTGGTTGTTCATCATGACCAAACAACGTCTCATTTGTTTGGCTTGGTGGTTCATCGCCGGTTAAATCAATTCCCTCCGGCGCGTCCCACTTCACATGACCCCGTAAAACCTCCCAAGCCTCCTCGTTGCTAAAAGGAGTGGTTTTGTGCTCGTCCCGGTACATTTCTCGGGCACGTTTCAGGATATCAATTTCACTTTCGCCGCTTCTTTCTTGGCGTTTGGAACGTTTGTAGTGCGCGTTGAACTTTGAGCAATCACGGTTCAACGTTCTCCACTTACTTTGGAGCATATCCTTGTTGGTAATTGACTCTGTTAAACTCATTCTGCACCCGTTGCCAAAACGTATCTGATGATGTACCCTCCTAACGGGTCGAAGGACTCCCATTCAAGCCTGTAGAAAGCCCTCCCTTCGGAGGCCCAGGTTAATCTCCTAACACGTTTCATTGGCGTAAAACCATTCGTCTGCGAACTGGTTACCATGTGGGAATCCGCCAATCGAAGCCTTAAGCCCTTCGGGGTATTCCTATCGAAGGGACTAGCACGAAGGACCATTCTGACCTGGTCAAACCCACGTCTCCTCTTCCCTTTGGCTTTCCCGCCAAAACAGAGAACGTGGGCTACAAAGCCCTAGCGGTTACCACAAAATTATGGGACGCCCCCATGATCTCCGAACAATGTGCAACCGCCCACTATGTCTTATTTCTCCCTTATAAATAGCATAGTCGGGCATGAACAATGTAAGTTAACTTCACTCTTGTCATTTACAACCTACTCAAACGATTACACATACTTACTCGCACGCCGGAGGTGGTTCGCAGGGTCCAACCCCTGCGCAATCACTTAACGTAGTGTTTCGGTATTTCTTATTTTCAGGTTAAAAACAAGCTTGGCGTAATCTCAACACCCCATTATTCCTTTGATCACCATCGAAGGCTTGGTTGTGCAATTATTTTTTCAATCAGTGGCGCCATCCGTGGGACCGCTACAATTGGTCTCGTTAATTCCGAGCTTATAACCAACCAACCATTTTCACTATTATTCCGGCATGAATCAAGGGAGAGAAGATACTCCCCCACCGGGTTTCTCGACCTTGACACCAATACCAATCGACGACACTAACAACCTTCCCCCAATAACCGCTTCCACTTTCACAACACGTTCTCACCCAGAAATCACTACCAACAATCATGCTTCGACATCAGCCAATCCCGAACCTGTCATTAGCCCAGCCTTTGTCGAAGCCAACCACGAAGTGTTGGAATCCCTCTTAAGGGCTCGTAACAGGCAAATCAGGAATGCTGAGGTGCGAAGGGAGTTGGAATACTCAAGTGATGAGTATGATGAAGAAATGGAGATGGAACCTAGGCCTCCGACCCAAGGACCAACCCTATTGGCTTTAAGAATTGGGTCTCCAGTTGGTCGAAGGCTAGGCAAGAGATCCGTTGGTTTCGAAGGAGTCCCCGAAAGGGCTCCGACAAGGAGGGAAGGGGCGGTTACCGAAGGCTCTAACGGTAGGAGCCAGCGAAGGGAAGAAGTGGGGGTGACTTTGCCTCAATTGCTAGCAGCTCATCTTGGAAGGACTGAAGCTGGGGTTCCGTTGCAGCCTTCTCACGCATCAGGCGTAGAAGGCAATCCGCCTACAATTAATATGGGAGGAAATCTTCCTCCCAATGGTATGTACCCCTCGTTCCAAACTCAGTCTTATCCTCAAAATTTATATCCTCCAGTAAATGGACAGCCTAATAACCCAAGCTTTCCCCAAACTTATGGGAGCATGCCCTTCTGGTATCCTATGGCATACCCTCCGTACGCCATGTGAAACGGTTACCCGTATTCCATGAATGCACCTTATCCGTCCTACCCACGCCAAACTCTTGTGAGAATGCCCCCAAACAACAACCCGTATAATACTGTTCCCCTGTATGCACCACCTTATAACTATCTATACTCAGACCCTATGGGTTCAGCTATACCCTTCGTTAGGTGGATCGAAGATTACCCATTGCCTGATGGGTTGAAAATGCCTTCGCACGTTAGGACTTATGATGGGAAGGGAGATCCGAACAATTTCTTACATTTGTTCGAAGGGGCTATCAAAATGCAAAAATGGGTTATGCCAGTGGCCTGTCATATGTTTACATACACCCTACGGGATTCTGCTCGTATCTGGTGGAATGGGCAAAAGCCCGGCAGCATCGTCAATCTTGATGATCTTAAGGCTAAGTTCCGGTCACATTTCAGTCAGCAAAAGAAGTTCACGAGGACTCATTTAACGGTGCATAACATCAAACAAAAAGAAAACGAAAGCACCAGGGCCTTTGTTACTAGGTACACCGATGAGACTTTACAGATTTTGGGTCTCCATGAAGATCAGCGTATTTCGGGTTTCGTACATGGCCTTCGAAATCAGAGTTTGGTGGAATTCTTGTCCACTGACCTTCCGACAACTTACAAAGGGTTGACGGAAAAGACATATACTTGGATCGAAGCAAAAGAAGTGTCCACTAATGGGGCTCCGGTAGACAAAGATAGCAACAAAAAGTTTTCGAAGCATTCTTCGTGGGAAGGGTCCAAGAACAAGAACAAGAACAGAGATAGGTTTTCTCCGTACAACAAAGGCCCCAAACACGGTTTATTAAGCAGTCTAACGAAGTCTCCAAAGGAAATACTTGCTACGGAGAGGGCTGCCAAGGCCTTCGAAGCACCCCTTCGCATGACAAGTAAGGGCAAAAACAGGGATACCAGCAAGTACTGTCACTTCCACGAAGACAATGGCCATGACACGAACAGTTGTAGAGAGCTGAAGAAACAGATAGAGGAAGCTGTGAAGTCTGGGCAATTGGCACATTTGGTGAAGGGTATAAAGAAAGGCAAAGAAAAGATGACCGACACTCAAATGGCCAAAGATAGTAACCCTAACGAAGCCCCCATACTAATGATACATAGGGGCAAAACCACTTCAAAAAGGAAAGTACCGGAGCCAGAAGCGAACGAGATAAGGGAAATAGCGTTTTCTCCTATCACAGGTAGGATCCCTTCGAATGATCCAGTGGTTATCAAAGTCCTCATCTTTCGCCAAGAAGTAAGTGGAGCTTACATGGACTGCGAAAGCCCTTGTGAAGTCATATATGAACATTGCTTTCGAAAACTCAAGCCTTCGTTCAGGTCTCAAAGGGTCGACTCAAAGATGCCTTTAGTAGGGTTTTCTGGTGAACGTTCGTGGCCTCTAGGAGAAGTTCCGTTGGAAATAACAATTGGAGAAGGCAAGCTCGCAAGGACAGAAACCCTCATGTTCGCTATCGTAAGGTCCAACTCTCCTTACAACTTGTTGATAGGAAGGACCGCCATGCAAAAGATGGGTATCGTAGTTTCCACTATACATGCAGTGGTGAAATTTCACACGCCCTACGGAATAGGGACTATACTTTCTGAGCACAACCCGAAGGTTAGCAAGAAAAGCAGGGAAGTTCCTAAAGGACTTCCAAAGGATACTCTCAGTGGTGCGGGTGTTGAAAAAGATATCGTAACAAATAGGCATCACACGGGACGAAGGGTGGTAGACGAAAAGGAACCTCCAGCAAGTTCGACGGCAAACTTGAAGAAGCCACACTAAGCTGAGGGGAAAGCCTTCGGAGGGACGTATTTCAGCAATACAAGAGCCCCTCAGGCACCAGTGATTGATGACAAGCCCCACGGCGAGGAATATCAACTTAAGGGGTTCAAAACCATAGAACCAAATAAGCAAGGAATCAAGGCCAACCCTTCGAAGTTCAAAGCAAGTGTTGATCTACCAACTCCGAGGTCATTAACAAGGCGTGATAGTCCAAACTCCTTCAGAAGCCAGACATCTGCAGAAGCTCTCAACAAAACACCTTACGGGCACAACCAAAAGGGAGAAACACCCCCGACAACAACGGAGGGGTGGAAACTATACACCGACGGAGCCTCAAGCTCTGATGGTTTCGGAACAGGATTAATCCTGACCAATCCGGAGGGAAAGCAGTACAGTTATGCACTATGTTTTAAATTCAAAACCACAAAGAATGAAGCAGAATATGAAGCCTTGCTGGCTGGCCTTCGACTTGCAAAGGGCATGGAGGTTCATTACCTCTCCGTCTTTGTAGGCTCGCTTTCAGTCACTAGCCAAATCAAGGGTTCTTACAGAGCAAGGCAGCCAGTAATTAAGGAATATTTGGATGAAGTTAAAAAGCTCCTTCAGGGTTTCGAATGATATAAAGTAACAACCGTCCGCAGAAGCCATAACAAAAAGGCGAAAGCCCTAATCAGATTAGCGTCAACTGCTTTAGCTCACCTACCCAGTGAGGTTTTAGTGGAGGTATTGGCCACTAGGTCAATTGCACGAAGTGAAACATCTGATGAAGGCTCCAACTGGACAACACCAATAAAAACGTACTTGATAAGCGGCATTCTGCCTGATAATCCAAAGTCAGCGCGAAGAATCAAGGTTAAAAGTCCCCAGTACAGGCTCATAGGCAATAATCTCTACAAAAGGCGTCTTTCATCTCCTTGGCTTCGTTGCGTAGAATTAAAGCAGGCTTCGAGCATTCTCTACAATGCTCACGAAGAATTTTGTGGAAGACACACAAGCCTTAGAGTCATCGCCTCAAAAGTAACAAGGTGGGGTTATTACTGGCCATCCCTGATAGAAGACGCAAGGGAAGTAATCAAAACATGCAAGGTATGTCAGACACGCTCCAACGCTCGGAAACCATTAGAGTATGAGGCGTCTCCTACCATGACAGTAAGGCCTTTCGGTAAATGGGGCGTCAGCATAATCGGACCCCTACCAGCAGCTCCCGAAGGGATACAATTCTTGGTCATAGCCATCGACCATTTCACCAAATGGGTTGAAGCCAAGCCGTTGGCATCAACAAAAGGAAAAGATGTAGAAGAGTTTATGTGGGAACACATAATTTTCAGATTCGGAATCCCACAAGTCATCACCTTTTATGAAGGGAAACACTTTGCCGAAGGAGTGCTCCCCTCTTTTTGCAAAAGCCTAAATGTGAAGCAAAGGTTCATTTGTATTGACAAGGATATTGTCGACAAAATCAAGATAAAGCTAGGGAAATATCAGCATAAGTGGGCAGACAAACTACCCAAAGTCTTGAGGGCATATAAGAATTTGTCCTTCGAATGAAAGCAAGCGAAGCCAAGTCAAAGAGCCCAGCGTTAAAATGTTGTGGCAACAAGGCATACGAGCTCGAAGGGCAAAAAAAAAATGTCGTGAACAAGTTTGGACATGAAAACAACTCTCATAAGTTTTACTTGTAAAAACTTACCTTCTTTAAAGCATCTAGTTGTTTTTTCAATTTCATGTAACGCACTCTTCTCATATGGGAAAAAAGCATTAATGGTAGGTGTCTAGTGTTCATTTCTTCAAATGATGTAATCCTCCCTACCCACTTAATGATATAACATGTTTCCCTCAAAATCTCTTGTTTCGTTTTATACAACATAGATTTGTTCAGCCAAGTACTTTACAAGTTTCAATGTCGAAGGATGAAGCAAGGCACATGTCTTGTATATATACAACATCCATTATAATTTACATTAACTTTCCTGTGAAGTCTTAGGGTATTAAAAGCCCTCTGCAACTTAAGGATAAAGACGGAGTGGGTCGCGACCCTCTGTCGCAGTCAAATTATACGATTGCTTAAAATCTTGGTCCAAAATACACACAATAAGGTTATAACCTTATGTTGTATGTGTACGTTCTTGAAATGAGCGTAAGAGAAGATAAACATGACAATAAAAGTGGGGCATATCCCACTAAATTAGCATTAATAAAGACTATGTACAGTCTTAGCTATCATAATCGCAAAAAGGATAATTGTCTAAAGTTATGGGTCGAAGCCCACTAACATGAAAGATAAATTGTTCTAACAAGCACACAGATCATAAATTGTCAAATACAAAGGCACCAGCCTTTGAACATGATAAATTGTTTTAAAAAAAGGGTACACGTCACCCTTATGGACCAAATTACTGCCCACACGGCAGCCTTCAATTGTTCTTGGAAGAGTTGGGACGTTCTTGGTGGGTTGCAGACTTAGGTTTCTCAGACAAGGTCCCTCTGGTTGGAGACGGAAGCTGTATGCTCTTTGGCTTTTTAGAGAGGAGATCTTCGATGGGGGCTGAAGGATCTTTGGTTGCTTCGGCAAGGAAGGGGTACACTGCTGTGGTGAATGCGTTACCAGCTTCATCATATTCCCACATGGAATTCGGACGATAGTATGGTACCTCCGAAAGCACAACTGGTTTTTTGGTTTCCGCAATCTCCTCCAAAGTCGTGCATTTGCCATGGAATATGACCGCATTCACTAGTTTGCCCACAATCTCCCCCACCTCATCGCTATGGTACAACTCCATAGCAATGTAGGGAACAACCTTTGATACAACCTCAGCCCTATCTTTTCTCAGACTTTGGCATTCGAGCTTCAACTTATCAACCTCTTGACAGCGCTTGGCATCCTGCTCCACTAACCTGACCCTCTCAGCCTCCAAACCAAAACATTTAGACTCCAGGGCACTCACCTGGTTCTCATAACCAACAACCTTAGCTTCCTCCAACTTTAGCCTACCACACTCAGCTTGCGATTCCCTACGCTGCTCCTCAAGACCATCAATTTTGGCTCGCAGAGCCTCGTACCTTGGGTGTTTTTCAAAATCCGCCATGGCTTCGTCACACCTTTTCTCCAACTCAGCATAACTCTTCTCCCTTTCCTTCTCTCTGGCCACAACAACAACAACCTCCTCCTTCGTCTCCTTGACCTTGTTAAGCAATCCCCTTGTACGAAAGCTAAGATGGCTGTCCAACATTGCTTGCCTGATATAACTTTTGTCATTAAGATCGCAAAGCTTCTCAAGGGACATTTCATTCATTTTACTCCTCCAAGAGGCAGGAGTGATATTCTCAACAAGCAAGCGGCAGGAGAGGGCGTTAGGCAGTTCCTTCGCATCTGGAAAAGCTAAAAACAAAAAAAAAGAGAGATGGAAAAACAATATAAGCCAAATACGCAATACGATGGAAAAGGAGGAGGACTCGAAGAACTTTTACTTACCAGGGATATCATCTTCTTCATCAATCATCCTCTCTGGCGCATACATAATGGCTTTCCCATGAGCTTTTTCTATTTTTTGTTTGACATTCCTCGAGGAGGGAGTAGGAACATTGGGTTTCCTTTTTGGAGCCGTTTTTGCAGCTTTTGCACTGGTACCTTTCCTTGTTCTCACTCTATCAGCAATACCGGAGGACCCTACGATCCTGAGCTGATCACTTCCGGAAGGGGTATCATCAGAATCACCAACATCCTCCACAAGCTGGGGGGCTTCCTCAGTACCAAGGGGTTTGATTGGGGGAAGCACAGCAAGAGGTTTGGGTGGAGAGACATCAATATCGTTATTATTGACAGATATAGAAGGAGATCCCACTCCGTAACTTGTATCCTAAGGATCCTTCGGCATAAAGCTAACTTCTTTGGCACCTCCAGCCACAACAAAGTTTCTGAAAGCCATTTCTGCACAAACAAACAAAAAGGAGATGAATATCAGCAGATAAGTTATTTAAATTATTTAAATAAGATATATACATACTTTTTCCTTCACAAATTATTTCAGGTGATGACGGAGACCCATCCCAGCTGTCACTTAAACCAGCCATGTACAATATAGGCTCCGGAAACGTTTGGACGTCAGCAGGGTGGCGTGCGAGACGCTGGTACAAGGGGTCACTCCTTATCTCATAGGGAAGAGGGTCATTGTACTTCTTCTCATCATACATATTCGCTTTATCCAACAATGCTGGATACTTAGGAGGTATGATGGTACTCTCAACATAGAAAAACTGTCCTTTCCAGTTTCTAATATTTGAAAAGGGTTTCGTCACAAGAGCAGGTACGTCATGTTCACCCCTTTTGGCAATGGTTACCCAATCTCCACCAGGGTAGAGATTCACAAAACCCCTAAGCACCTCCAATGTGGGTTCATAGCCGTATGCTTTACACATTACGATGTAAGTGGTCAACTTAGCAAGACCAAAAGGGTTTAACCTAGAAACATGAACCTGATAGTATTGTAGAAACTCTAAAATCAAGGGATGAATAGGTATCCTAAGATTCGATTGAGTGAATGCATGCACATACAAACCAACAAACCCTTCAGGAGCATCAAAAATATTTTGTTTCTTACTAGGGAGCATAATTCGGTACTCCGAGGGTATAGGGTAATCAAGCAGGAACTCAGATAAGGCTTGTTTCGACAAGGTACAGGTCTGTTGCCTAATAATTTGCTTAGCGGCCATGCTCATATTAAAAGAATAAAAGATCAAGGAAGGTTTATGGGAATTTTACCTTTTCGTTCCAACGGAAGCACAAGATTGCAGAGCAATGTGTATATTTTGGGCGGAGGTAAAAGTATTCTAGGGTTTTACCGTATCAACGAATAAATACCCATCAAATCTTTGATCATAACCGCACACGTGTCTAGTTTGCTATCTATGCGGACCTGAAATTGATTTTAAATTATGAAAGGACGCTTACTTATACCGAGATAATAGCAGTGGCAGTCCAAGTGGGATAATCATGATTAATCCGCATTAAATGCATGGTTAGTTGAGCATTTATTTTCTTTTTTGGCATGGTTAGTATTATACAAGGTGTATAAGGCATGATGTTTGTTTTTTAAGTCGAATGCAATATATACTCGTTCATATATATCACTTTCGACTGGGGGGCTTGATGATGTACCCTCCTAACGGGTCGAAGGACTCCCCTTCGAGCCTGTAGAAAGCCCTCCCTTCGGAGGCCCAGGTTAATCTCCTAACACGTTTCATTTCCGTAAAACCATTCGCCTGCGAACTGGTTACCATGTGGGAATCCGCCAATCGAAGCCTTAAGCCCTTCGGGGTATTCCTATCGAAGGGACTAGTACGAAGGACTATTCTAACCTGGTCAAACCCACATCTCCTCTTCCCCTTGGCTTTTCCGCCAAAACAGAGAATGTGGGCTACAAAGCCCTAGCGGTTACCACAAAATCATGGGACGCCCCCATGATCTCCGAACAATGTGCAACCGCCCACTATGTCCTATTTCTCCCCTATAAATAGCATAGTCGGGCATGAACAATGTAAGTTAACTTCACTCTTGTCATTTACATCCTACTCAAACGATTACACATACTTACTCGCACGCCGGAGGTGGTTCGCAGGGTCCAACCCCTGCGCAATCACTTAACGTAGTGTTTCGGTATTTCTTATTTTCAGGTTAAAAACAAGCTTGGCGTAATCTCAACACCCCATTATTCCTTTGATCACCATCGAAGGCTTGGTTGTGCAATTATTTGTTCAATCAGTATCCCTGCTTTGACCTCGACCCACTTGTGAGTCTTTCGACGCTGCAACATAACACTGAGCAAGAACTTTTTCCTCTTGTGGGTTCCAACGTTTGGTCTTGTTGGCAACGGGTTCTTCATCATTGATTGAACAAATAATTGCCAACCAAGCCTTCGATGGTGATCAAAGGAATAATGGGGTGTTGAGATTGCGCCAAGCTTGTTCTTAACCTGAAAATAAAAAATACAAAGACACTACGTTAAGTGATTGCGCAGGGGTTGGACCCTGCGAACCACCTCCGGCGTGCGAGTAAGTATGTGTAATAGTAATATAGGTCGTAAATTGAGAGAGTGAAGTTAACTTACTTTGTTTTGGCCCGACTATGCTATTTATAGGGGAGAAATAGGACATAGTGGGCGGTTGCATATTGTTCGGAGATCATGGGGGCGTCCCATGGAAAGTGGTAACCGCTAGGGCTTTGTAGCCCACGATCTCTATTTTGGGGGGAAAGCCAATGAGAAGAGGAGACGTGGGTTTGACCAGGTCAGGATGGTCCTTCGTGCTAGTCCCTTCGTCAGGAATACCCCGAAGGGCTTAGGGCTTCGATTGGCGGATTCCCACATGGTAACTAGTTCGCAGGCGAATGGTTTTACGCCAATGAAACGTGTTAGAGGATTAACCTGGGCCTCCGAAGGGAGGGCTTTCTACAGGCTCGAAGGGGAGTCCTTCGACCCGTTCGGAGGGTACATCATCAAGCCCCCAGTCGAAAGTGATATATACGCACGAGTATAAATTGCATTCGACTCAAAACACATGCCACACTCTATCCTTTCCGTCACAAATTCGAATGGAATAAGGATAAGTGTTTAACCAACATATGCAATAAATGCGGATATTAAATAACTAACTACCACGCTATTAAATACAGCAGCCAAGATATCGGTATCTCCAAACTTCTTTTCAAAATTGAAAAAGCAGCTTTGAGTCCGTATATTACATGTGGACGGTCAGGGTAAACTTTCAATAGGGATACATAAACTCTTGCTCATCCCTACCTGATCATACTTTTATTTTGCGCCCAAAATACTCATACACAATACTGTGCTTTGTGCTTCTTCCGAGATTTAAGGTAATTACCCTCCCTCATTCTTATTGTTACAAATACAAGATGAGTATGGCGGCAAAAAGAACCATTAGGCAACAAAAGTGTACCTTATCAGAACAGGCTTTGGCGGATTTTTTTGAAAAATATCCCATACTTAAAAAGTATAAAGTGATACTCCCAAACGAAAACCAAAGTATTTTTGACGCCCCCGCTGGGTATGTTGGGTTATATGTTCATGCTTTTACAGAATCCAACTTTAGGATTCCTATTCATCCACTAATCTTAGAATTTTTACAGTATTATCAAGTACATATTTCCAGGTTGAACCCATTTGGCTTAGCCAAACTAACCACCTACATTGTCGTATGCAAAGCTTATGGTTATGAGCCCACGCTTATCGTGCTTAGAACCTCCCAAATATCCAGCGTTGCTAGACAAAGACTTTCGTTTTGACGAGAAACGTTTTGATGATCCTTTGCCACACTTCGTAAGAAGCTATCCCCTCTACCAACGTCTTGAACGTCACCCATTTGATGTGCAAACGTTTCCTGAGCCGATACTGTTTATGGCGGGGATTATAGATCATTGGGAAGGCTCTCCATTGGAACCTGCGATAATCTGCAATGGGAAAAGTATGTGCATACCTATTAAAATAAAGTAAATGACTTATCTGATGATATTTATCTTTTTTTTTTTGTTTTTCTGTAGGGATGGCATTCAGGAACTTCGTCGTGGCTCGTGGTATTGGAGAAGTTAGTTTTGTCCCTAAAGAGCCAGAGAATATAAGCTACGGAATAGGTTCTCCATCCAAGTTAATTGAGAATGACAAGACTCCGCAGTTTGTGGAAACTATTGCAGATTCCGATGATCCCCTTATCAAGGAATTCCAAACGAGGCTCGCAAGGTCCTCCGGTCCTTCAGATAAGAGAAGTAAGAAAGCAAAGGCTGCCATGTCTGTAAGGAACCCTTCGAAGAGGAAATTAGCCTTTCCTACCCCTCCAGCGAGAGTTGTGAAGCCCAAAGGATCACACTCTAAAACCTTTATACCCACTCCTCTAACGATTCCTGATGACCCAACTCCAAGTAAGCTAGCATCTTTCATGCGTATCAAATGTCATGCATCATATAACTTGTTTTCCTTTCTTTTTTAGGCCTTCCCGATGTTGCGGAACTTCCTAATGCACATGCCTGTCGACAATTGGTAGACAAAATGACACCTACCAGTTGGAAAGGAGTCTTAGATAACATGTCTATTGAAGAGCTTTGCGACTGTCACTCCAAAAGTTACACTAGGCAGGTTGTTTTGGATAATCATCTTAATTCGAGAACAAGGGAATTGATGCAGACGGTGTTGGATGTGAGGGTAAAAATGGATGATATCTTAGCTAAAGAAAAAGCTAGGGATCAGGAACATGATGAGTTGGAGGCTAAGTGTAAAGAAGTGATGGAGGACTTTGAGAAGAATCCCTTCGTACAAGATATGCGAGTCAAAATTGAAAGACTCGAAGGTCAATTGAAAGAATCCCAAGCGAGGTGCAATAAATTGAAGGTTGAGGAGTCCAAAGTTTCCATTTATAGAGCCCAAATTGCCGCGCTCGAGTCTAAATGTACAAGCCTGGAAGTCGAAAGGTCTAGGATGGCTGAGCAGGAGATTAACCTTTGTGATCAGATCAATGATCTTAGATCCCAACTTCAAATCTTGGAGAGAGACCGAGCTGAGGTAGTTTCGAGAGTTGTTCCTCATGTGGCGATGGAATTGTACCGTAGCGATGAGGTGGGGGAAGTTATTGGGAGACTTGTAAACGCAGCCATCTTCTACGGAACCTGCACCGCATTGGAAGAAATTGCCAAGACAAAGAAACCCGTGGTTTTGTCGGAGGTGTCTTACTATCGCCCAGATTCTGAGCAAGAGTTTAATGAGGCTGGTGATGCGTTTACTTCAACAAAGTACCCTTATCTTGCCGAGGTAACCAAAGATCCATTGGCTCCAATAGAGGAGCTTTTGGCAAAGAAGCCTATGAAGATCCAACCTTCATCCTCAACAAGGAAATCCAACTCTGCTCAACCTTGAAGTGATTCCCCAACATATTATTTGTTTGAGATAATTTATCTTTGTTCCTGTTTGAACAATTTATCTTTCATGTTACTGGGCTTCGACCCGTAACTTTAGACAATTGTCCTTTTTGTGATTATGAAAGCTAAGACTGTACGTAGTCTTTGTTTATGCTAATTTAGTGGGATATGTCCCACTTTTATTATCATGTTTATCTTCTCTTACACTCATTTCAAGAGCGTACACATACAACCTAAGGTTATAACCTTATTGTGTGTATTTTGGACCAAGATTTTAAGCAATCATATAATTTGACTGCGACAGAGGGTCGCGACCCACTCCGTCTTTATCCTTAAGTAGCAGAGGGCTTTTAATACCCTAAGACTTCATAGGAAAGTTAATGTGAATTATACTGGATGTTCTTTATATACAAGGCGTGTGCCTTGCTACATCCTTCGACATTGAAACTTTTATACTACTTGGCTGGACAAATCTTTGTTGTAAAGAACGAAACAAGAGATTTGAGGGAAATGCGTTATATCATTAATTGGGTAGGGAGGATTACATCATTTTAAGAAATGAATACTAAGACACCTACCATTAATGCTTCTTTCCCCAGATGAGAAGAATGCGTTACATGAAATTGTAAAAACAAACTGAGTGTTTTTTTTTGTAGTAAGTTTTAGATGTAAAACTTACGAAGGTTAGTACCGTTCCAAGTTCTATCCATGACTTCTCCTTTAAGCGTTGCGAGCTTGTACGCGCCGTTTCCATAGGCTTCCGATATAACGTAGGGTCCTTTCCATGTTGGCCCTAGTTTTCCTTCGTATTCGGCCTTGCTTGCACTATTCAAACGAAGGACATATTCACCTGGCTTGAGCGTGGAGGGTCGAACTCGGTTGTTATAGTACTTTTCAATCTTCTGTTTGTGGATAGCCTCCCTGATCGAAGCTATTTCTCTTATTTCTTCCAGAAGATCAAGATTTTCTCGAATCCTTTCGTCATTTGCCTTTTCTTTAAAGTTCACAATGCGTTCCGTTTCGATGCTTATTTCGGAGGGTATAACAGCTTCCGTTCCATAAGTAAGGCTAAAAGGAGTCTCCCCGTGGCTTGACTTAGGGTGCGTCCTATGTGCCCACAGAACTTGGGGTAGTTCGTCTACCCACCCATGATGGCTTCGTCCTAATCTCTTTTCAATTCCTTCTATGATATCCCGGTTTGTGACTTCTACTTGTCCATTGCCTTGGGGATGATAAACGGAAGTGAATGACTGTTGATCTTCAGGCCTTCGCAGAAGGTTGGGAACACCCTTTCGGCGAACTGTTTTCCATTGTCGAAGATGATAATGTGAGGGACACCGAAACGACAGATTATGTGTTCCCACATGAATTTCTCCATATGCCTTCCTGTTACTGATGCCAAGGGCTTCGCTTCAACCCATTTGGTAAAGTAGTCTATGGCTACGACCAAGAACTTTACTCCCCCTGGAGCAACTGGTAGGGGTCCGACTATGTCAATTCCCCATTGGCAGAAAGGCCATGCTGACGTAACGGAGGTCATGTCTTGTTTAGGCATTCTCGGGACTTTAGAGTGGATCTGACATGCTTCGCACTTTTGTATTATTTCTATTGCATCCCTGTGCATGGATGGCCAATAATACCCAAGCTTCATTACTTTTGAGACAACAGAGCGAGGGCCTGCATGCAACCCGCAAGATCCTTCATGAACCTCATATATGATATTCGAAGCCTGTTTTGGTCCCACACAACGAAGCCATGGGGATAAGAAGGATCTCTTGTATAGGTTATCCCCAATAAGTCTATATTGGGGAGCTTTGATCCGGAACTTTTGAGCCAGATTAGGGTCTTCTGGCAGGATACCGCTGATCAAATACTCCCTAATCGGAGTCATCCAGTTGGTGCCTTCCTCGGGTATGATGTCAGAAACTTTGCCCCGTTCAATTGACCTATCGGCCAATACTTCTACCAAAACCTCCTTCGTTAAATGAGCAAATGCCATTGAGGCCAACTTGCTTAGGGCATCTGCTTTCTTGTTTTGATTTCTGCGGACATGTACTATATCATAGGTTTCAAAGCCTTGAAGAAGTTCCTTAGCCTTTTCCAAATATTGCTTGATGGTGGGCTGTCTTGCTTCATAGGAGCCCTTGACTTGATTAGCAACTAACTGGGAGTCTACGAAAATGGACAGATTCTGAACTTCCATTTCTTTCGCTAGTCGAAGGCTGGCTAACAGAGCTTCGTACTCAGCTTCGTTGTTGGTGGCTTCGAATTCGAAGCGCAATGCATAAGTATACTCCTTTCCTTTCGGACTAACCAACATTAAACCTGCTCCAGAACCATCGGAACTTGAGGCTCCATCTGTGTACAGCTTCTATCCATCAATCGTCTTCGAAGGCTGTTGCTTAGGAACCTCTTTATCTTGGCTAGGTCCGGAAGGTGTTTCAGCTAGAAAATCCGCAAGTACCTGACCTTTAACGGAGTTTCGACCCTTGTATTCTATCTCATGTTCTCCCAGTTCGATAGCCCATTTAGCTACCCTTCCTGATTTCTCAGGCTTCGACAGTATCTGTCTAATAGGCTTGTCAGTCAATACTGTGATGGGATGAGCCTGAAAGCATCTTCGAAGGCGTCTTGCAGCATAAACCAAAGCAAGAATTAGCTTTTCCAACTCCGGATAGTTTAGTTCAGCTCCTTGCAGAACCCTGCTAACAAAGTATATTGGGACTTGTTTCTTTTCCCTTTCGGCTAAAAGCACCGCGCTGTTGCTTTCGAAGGAAGCCGCAATGTACATGAACAACACTTCGCCTTTGATTGGGGCTGTAAGTGTTGGCAAGATTTCTATGAATTCCTTTAGCTTTTCGAAGGCTGCTTCCGCCTCACAACTCCATTGGAAAGTCTTTTTATCTGTGCACCCTTTGAGTGTTTTGAAGAATAGTAAAGATCGATCCGCCCCTTTCGACAGGAACCTGCTAAGTTCCGCAAGCTTCCCGTTGAGGCTTTGGACTTCCTTTAATGACTTTGGAGCTTGAAGATCAGTGATGGCTTTAACCTTCGAAGGGTTAGCTTTAATCCCTTGTTTCGTTATCAAATGCCCCAAGAATTTCCCTTCATCCATGCCAAAGGAACACTTCTTGGGGTTAAGCTTCATGTTGATTGCCCGTAATTGATCTAAGGTCTCTTGAATGTCAGAGAGGAGGTCCTCTTCGGTTCTGCTTTTTATTACCATGTCATCGACGTAGGCTTCCAAGTTCCTTCCAATTTGCTTATGGAAGGCCTTGTCTACTAAACGCTAATAAGTAGCCCCCGCGTTCTTTAGGCCGAAGGGCATCTTCTTGTAGCAATAGACACCCTTTCCTGTGTAAAAGGCTGTTTTCTCCTCATCTTCCTTTGCCATTTGTATTTGGTGATACCCCTTGTAGGCATCCAGAAAGCATTTCAAACGGAACCCCGAAAGGGATTCGACCTTCCAATCAATTTTTGGTAGAGGGTAGCAGTCCTTCGGGCAGGCTTTGTTGATGTCAGTGAAGTCGACACGCATACGCCACCCTCCATCACTTTTCTTTACCATGACTGGATTAGCAACCCAAGTTTGGTATTTCACTTCTCTGAGAATTCCTGCTTGTACAAGCTCATCCACCTCTTTACAAGCGGCTGCATTTGTTTCTGGTGCCAGGCTTCGTCGCTTTTGCTTAATTGGTTCAATGTGCTTGAACTCGTTAAGCTTATACTCTGTACCGAAGGGCTTGCCGTCGATCATAAGAGTCCTGGGAACCCCGGTCATATCTGAATACGTCCATGCGAATACGTCTTTGTTGGCTCTGAGTAGCTTCTCCAAGTCTGCTTTGAAATTAGCAGGGAGTTGCTTTCCGATCACCACCGTTTGCTCTGGATAGAGCTCATTCACCACGATACGTTCTTCGGCATCTGTACAACTTAGGATGACCTTCGGAGGCTCCTCTGGACTTTCTCTAATCTTTTTACCGTTGTCTCCCGTATGTCCTTGATTGTAAGTGGAGAATACGGTGCCTATCCCATAAGGTGTATGGAATTTTACCGCTGCGTGTATGGTGGAGACTACGATACCCATTTTTTGCATGGCGGTCCTTCCTATCAACAAGTTGTAAGAAGAGTTGGACCTTACGATAGCGAACATGAGGGTTTCTGTCCTTACGAGCTTGCCTTCTCCAATTGTTATCTCCAACGGAACTTCTCCCAGAGGCCACGAATGTTCACCAGAGAACCCTACCAAGGGTATCTTCGAATCAATTCGCTGTGACCTGATCGAAGGATTAAGCTTGAGGAAACAGTGCTCGTAGATGATTTCGCAGGAGCTTCCACAGTCCATATAGGCTCTATTCAATTCTCGGTTGGAAATGAGGACTTTGATGACTACCGGATCGTTTGAAGGGACTTGGCCTGCAAGAGGAGGAAAAGTTACCTACCCTACTTCGTTACCCTCCGTCACCTTTCTCTTTAAGCTGGCTTCGCCCCAACGGACCATGAGTATTGGGGCTTCGAGAGGAGTAGCATCTTTAGCCAACTGAGTGTCGGTCATTTCTTCTTTGCCTTTCTTGATTCCTTTTACCAGGTGCGCCAACTGCCTAGACCTTACGGCCTCTTCAATTTGTTTCTTTAATTCTCTACAACTGTTAGTATCGTGGCCATAATTTTCATGAAAGTGACAGTACTTGCTGGTATCCCTGTTTTTGCCCTTACTTGTCATACGAGGAGGTACTTCGAAGGCTTTGGCAGTCCTCTCCGTAGCAAGTATTTCCTTTGGAGACTTCGTTAGACTGCTTAACAAACCATGGTTGGGGCCTTTGTTGTACGGAGAAAACCTATCTCTGTTCTTGTTCTTGTTCTTGGACCCCTCCCACGAAGAATGCTTCGAAAACTTGTTGTTGCTATCTTTATCTATCGGAGCCCCATTAGTGGACACCTCTTTTGCTTCGATCCAAGTATATGTCTTTTCGGATAACCCTTTGTAAGTTGTCGGAAGGTCAGTGGACAAGAATTCCACCAAACTCCGATTTCGAAGGCCATGTACGAAACCCGAAATACGCTGATCTTTATGGAGACCCAAAATCCGAAAAGTCTCATCGGTGTACCTAGTAACGAAGGTCTTTGTGCTTTCGTTATCTTTTTGTTTGATGTTGTGCACCGTTTAATGAGTCCTCGTGAATTTCTTTTGCTGACTGAAGTGTGACCGGAACTTAGCCTTAAGATCATCAAGATTGACGATGCTGCCGGGCTTTTGCCCATTCCACCAGATACGAGCAGAATCCCGTAGAGTGTACGTAAACATATGACAGGCCACTGGCATAACCCATTTTTGCATTTTGATAGCCCCTTCGAACAAGTGTAAGAAATTGTCCGGATCCCCCTTCCCATCATAAGTCCCGACATGTGAAGGCATTTTCAACCCATCAGGCAATGGGTAATCTTCTATCCACCTAACGAAAGGTGTAGCTGAACCCATAGGGTCTGAATATAGACAATTATAAGGTGGTGCGTACATGGGGACAGTATTATATGGATTGCTGTTTGGGGGCATTCCCATAGGAGTTTGGCTTGGGTAGGACTGATAAGGTGTATTCTTGGCAAACGGGTAACCGTTTCCCATGGCGTACGGAGGGTACGCCATAGGATGGCCGAAGGGCATGCTCCCATAATTTTGGGGGAAGCTTGGGTTATTAGGCTGTCCATTTACCGGAGGATATAAATTTTGAGGATAAGACTGAGTTTGGAACGAGGGGTACATACCATTGGGAGGAAGATTTCCTCCCATATTAATTGTAGACGGATTGCCTTCTACACCTGATGCGTGAGAAGGCTGCAACGGAACCCCAGCTTCTGTCCTTCCAAGATGAGCTGCTAGCAATGGAGGCAAAGTCACCCCCATTTCTTCCCTTCGCTGGCTCCTACCGTTAGAGCCTTCGATAACCGCCCCTTCTCTTCTTGTCGGAGCCCTCTCGGGGACTCCTTCGAAACCAACGGTCCTTTTGCTTAGCCCTCGACCGATTGGAGACCCAATTCTTAAGGCCGATAAGGTTGGTCCTTGGGTCGGAGGCCTAGGTTCCATCTCCATTTCTTCATCATACTCATCACTCGAGCATTCCAACTCCCTTCGCACCTCAGCATTCCTGACTTGCCTGTTACGAGCCCTTAAAAGGGTTTCCAACACTTCGTGGTTGGCTTCGACAAAGGCTGGGCTAATGACAGGTTCTGGGTTGGCTGATGTCGAAGCATGATTGTTGGTTGTGATTTCTAGGTGAGAACGTGTAGTGAAAGTGGAAGCGGTTATTGGGGGAAGGTTGTTAGAGTCGTCGATTGGTATTGGTGCCAAGGTAGAGAAACCCGGTGGGGGAGTATCTTCTCTCCCTTGATCCATGCCGGAATAATAGTGAAATTAGTTGGTAGGTTATAAGCTCGGAATTAACGAGACCAATTGTAGCGGTCCCACGGATGGCTTCACTGATTGAACAAATAATTGCCAACCAAGCCTTCGATGGTGATCAAAGGAATAATGGGGTGTTGAGATTGCGCCAAGCTTGTTCTTAACCTGAAAATAAGAAATACGAAGACACTACGTTAAGTGATTGCGCAGGGGTTGGACCCTGCGAACCACCTCCGGCGTGCGAGTAAGTATGTGTAATAGTAATATAGGTCGTAAATTGAGAGAGTGAAGTTAACTTACTTTGTTTTGGCCCGACTATGCTATTTATAGGGGAGAAATAGGACATAGTGGGCGGTTGCATATTGTTCGGAGATCATGGGGGCGTCCCATGGAAAGTGGTAACCGCTAGGGCTTTGTAGCCCACGATCTCTATTTTGGGGGGAAAGCCAATGAGAAGAGGAGACGTGGGTTTGACCAGGTCAGGATGGTCCTTCGTGCTAGTCCCTTCGTCAGGAATACCCCGAAGGGCTTAGGGCTTCGATTGGCGGATTCCCACATGGTAACTAGTTCGCAGGCGAATGGTTTTACGCCAATGAAACGTGTTAGAGGATTAACCTGGGCCTCCGAAGGGAGGGCTTTCTACAGGCTCGAAGGGGAGTCCTTCGACCCGTTCGGAGGGTACATCATCAAGCCCCCAGTCGAAAGTGATATATACGCACGAGTATAAATTGCATTCGACTCAAAACACATGCCACACTCTATCCTTTCCGTCACAAATTCGAATGGAATAAGGATAAGTGTTTAACCAACATATGCAATAAATGCGGATATTAAATAACTAACTACCACGCTATTAAATACAGCAGCCAAGATATCGGTATCTCCAAACTTCTTTTCAAAATTGAAAAAGCAGCTTTGAGTCCGTATATTACATGTGGACGGTCAGGGTAAACTTTCAATAGGGATACATAAACTCTTGCTCATCCCTACCTGATCATACTTTTATTTTGCGCCCAAAATACTCATACACAATACTGTGCTTTGTGCTTCTTCCGAGATTTAAGGTAATTACCCTCCCTCATTCTTATTGTTACAAATACAAGATGAGTATGGCGGCAAAAAGAACCATTAGGCAACAAAAGTGTACCTTATCAGAACAGGCTTTGGCGGATTTTTTTGAAAAATATCCCATACTTAAAAAGTATAAAGTGATACTCCCAAACGAAAACCAAAGTATTTTTGACGCCCCCGCTGGGTATGTTGGGTTATATGTTCATGCTTTTACAGAATCCAACTTTAGGATTCCTATTCATCCACTAATCTTAGAATTTTTACAGTATTATCAAGTACATATTTCCAGGTTGAACCCATTTGGCTTAGCCAAACTAACCACCTACATTGTCGTATGCAAAGCTTATGGTTATGAGCCCACGCTTATCGTGCTTAGAACCTCCCAAATATCCAGCGTTGCTAGACAAAGACTTTCGTTTTGACGAGAAACGTTTTGATGATCCTTTGCCACACTTCGTTAGAAGCTATCCCCTCTACCAACGTCTTGAACGTCACCCATTTGATGTGCAAACGTTTCCTGAGCCGATACTGTTTATGGCGGGGATTATAGATCATTGGGAAGGCTCTCCATTGGAACCTGCGATAATCTGCAATGGGAAAAGTATGTGCATACCTATTAAAATAAAGTAAATGACTTATCTGATGATATTTATCTTTTTTTTTTTGTTTTTCTGTAGGGATGGCATTCAGGAACTTCGTCGTGGCTCGTGGTATTGGAGAAGTTAGTTGTGTCCCTAAAGAGCCAGAAAATATAAGCTACGGAATAGGTTCTCCATCCAAGTTAATTGAGAATGACAAGACTCCGCAGTTTGTGGAAACTGTTGCAGATTCCGATGATCCCCTTATCAAGGAATTCCAAACGAGGCTCGCAAGGTCCTCCGGTCCTTCAGATAAGAGAAGTAAGAAAGCAAAGGCTGCCATGTCTGTAAGGAACCCTTCGAAGAGGAAATTAGCCTTTCCTACCCCTCCAGCGAGAGTTGTGAAGCCCAAAGGATCACACTCTAAAACCTTTATACCCACTCCTCTAACGATTCCTAATGACCCAACTCCAAGTAAGCTAGCATCTTTCATGCGTATCAAATGTCATGCATCATATAACTTGTTTTCCTTTCTTTTTTAGGCCTTCCCGATGTTGCGGAACTTCCTAATGCACATGCCTGTCGACAATTGGTAGACAAAATGACACCTACCAGTTGGAAAGGAGTCTTAGATAACATGTCTATTGAAGAGCTTTGCGACTGTCACTCCAAAAGTTACACTAGGCAGGTTGTTTTGGATAATCATCTTAATTCGAGAACAAGGGAATTGATGCAGACAGTGTTGGATGTGAGGGTAAAAATGGATGATATCTTAGCTAAAGAAAAAGCTAGGGATCAGGAACATGATGAGTTGGAGGCTAAGTGTAAAGAAGTGATGGAGGACTTTGAGAAGAATCCCTTCGTACAAGATATGCGAGTCAAAATTGAAAGACTCGAAGGTCAATTGAAAGAATCCCAAGCGAGGTGCAATAAATTGAAGGTTGAGGAGTCCAAAGTTTCCATTTATAGAGCCCAAATTGCCGCGCTCGAGTCTAAATGTACAAGCCTGGAAGTCGAAAGGTCTAGGATGGCTGAGCAGGAGATTAACCTTTGTGATAAGATCAATGATCTTAGATCCCAACTTCAAATCTTGGAGAGAGACCGAGCTGAGGTAGTTTCGAGAGTTGTTCCTCATGTGGCGATGGAATTGTACCGTAGCGATGAGGTGGGGGAAGTTATTGGGAGACTTGTAAACGCAGCCATCTTCTACGGAACCTGCACCGCATTGGAAGAAATTGCCAAGACAAAGAAACCCGTGGTTTTGTCGGAGGTGTCTTACTATCGCCCAGATTCTGAGCAAGAGTTTAATGAGGCTGGTGATGCGTTTACTTCAACAAAGTACCCTTATCTTGCCGAGGTAACCAAAGATCCATTGGCTCCAATAGAGGAGCTTTTGGCAAAGAAGCCTATGAAGATCCAACCTTCATCCTCAACAAGGAAATCCAACTCTGCTCAACCTTGAAGTGATTCCCCAACATATTATTTGTTTGAGATAATTTATCTTTGTTCCTGTTTGAACAATTTATCTTTCATGTTACTGGGCTTCGACCCGTAACTTTAGACAATTGTCCTTTTTGTGATTATGAAAGCTAAGACTGTACGTAGTCTTTGTTTATGCTAATTTAGTGGGATATGTCCCACTTTTATTATCATGTTTATCTTCTCTTACACTCATTTCAAGAGCGTACACATACAACCTAAGGTTATAACCTTATTGTGTGTATTTTGGACCAAGATTTTAAGCAATCATATAATTTGACTGCGACAGAGGGTCGCGACCCACTCCGTCTTTATCCTTAAGTAGCAGAGGGCTTTTAATACCCTAAGACTTCATAGGAAAGTTAATGTGAATTATACTGGATGTTCTTTATATACAAGGCGTGTGCCTTGCTACATCCTTCGACATTGAAACTTTTATACTACTTGGCTGGACAAATCTTTGTTGTAAAGAACGAAACAAGAGATTTGAGGGAAATGCGTTATATCATTAATTGGGTAGGGAGGATTACATCATTTTAAGAAATGAATACTAAGACACCTACCATTAATGCTTCTTTCCCCAGATGAGAAGAATGCGTTACATGAAATTGTAAAAACAAACTGAGTGTTTTTTTTTGTAGTAAGTTTTAGATGTAAAACTTACGAAGGTTAGTACCGTTCCAAGTTCTATCCATGACTTCTCCTTTAAGCGTTGCGAGCTTGTACGCGCCGTTGCCATAGGCTTCCGATATAACGTAGGGTCCTTTCCATGTTGGCCCTAGTTTTCCTTCGTATTCGGCCTTGCTTGCACTATTCAAACGAAGGACATATTCACCTGGCTTGAGCGTGGAGGGTCGAACTCGGTTGTTATAGTACTTTTCAATCTTCTGTTTGTGGATAGCCTCCCTGATCGAAGCTATTTCTCTTATTTCTTCCAGAAGATCAAGATTTTCTCGAATCCTTTCGTCATTTGCCTTTTCTTTAAAGTTCACAATGCGTTCCGTTTCGATGCTTATTTCGGAGGGTATAACAGCTTCCGTTCCATAAGTAAGGCTAAAAGGAGTCTCCCCGTGGCTTGATTTAGGGTGCGTCCTATGTGCCCACAGAACTTGGGGTAGTTCGTCTACCCACCCATGATGGCTTCGTCCTAATCTCTTTTCAATTCCTTCTATGATATCCCGGTTTGTGACTTCTACTTGTCCATTGCCTTGGGGATGATAAATGGAAGTGAATGACTGTTGATCTTCAGGCCTTCGCAGAAGGTTGGGAACACCCTTTCGGCGAACTGTTTTCCATTGTCGAAGATGATAATGTGAGGGACACCGAAACGACAGATTATGTGTTCCCACATGAATTTCTCCATATGCCTTCCTGTTACTGATGCCAAGGGCTTCGCTTCAACCCATTTGGTAAAGTAGTCTATGGCTACGACCAAGAACTTTACTCCCCCTGGAGCAACTGGTAGGGGTCCGACTATGTCAATTCCCCATTGGCAGAAAGGCCATGCTGACGTAACGGAGGTCATGTCTTGTTTAGGCATTCTCGGGACTTTAGAGTGGATCTGACATGCTTCGCACTTTTGTATTATTTCTATTGCATCCCTGTGCATGGATGGCCAATAATACCCAAGCTTCATTACTTTTGAGACAACAGAGCGAGGGCCTGCATGCAACCCGCAAGATCCTTCATGAACCTCATATATGATATTCGAAGCCTGTTTTGGTCCCACACAACGAAGCCATGGGGATAAGAAGGATCTCTTGTATAGGTTATCCCCAATAAGTCTATATTGGGGAGCTTTGATCCGGAACTTTCGAGCCAGTTTAGGGTCTTCTGGCAGGATACCGCTGATCAAATACTCCCTAATCGGAGTCATCCAGTTGGTGCCTTCCTCGGGTATGATGTCAGAAACTTTGCCCCGTTCAATTGACCTATCGGCCAATACTTCTACCAAAACCTCCTTCGTTAAATGAGCAAATGCCATTGAGGCCAACTTGCTTAGGGCATCTGCTTTCTTGTTTTGATTTCTGCGGACATGTACTATATCATAGGTTTCAAAGCCTTGAAGAAGTTCCTTAGCCTTTTCCAAATATTGCTTGATGGTGGGCTGTCTTGCTTCATAGGAGCCCTTGACTTGATTAGCAACTAACTGGGAGTCTACGAAAATGGACAGATTCTGAACTTCCATTTCTTTCGCTAGTCGAAGGCTGGCTAACAGAGCTTCGTACTCAGCTTCGTTGTTGGTGGCTTCGAATTCGAAGCGCAATGCATAAGTATACTCCTTTCCTTTCGGACTAACCAACATTAAACCTGCTCCAGAACCATCGGAACTTGAGGCTCCATCTGTGTACAGCTTCTATCCATCAATCGTCTTCGAAGGCTGTTGCTTAGGAACCTCTTTATCTTGGCTAGGTTCGGAAGGTGTTTCAGCTAGAAAATCCGCAAGTACCTGACCTTTAACGGAGTTTCGACCCTTGTATTCTATCTCATGTTCTCCCAGTTCGATAGCCCATTTAGCTACCCTTCCTGATTTCTCAGGCTTCGACAGTATCTGTCTAATAGGCTTGTCAGTCAATACTGTGATGGGATGAGCCTGAAAGCATCTTCGAAGGCGTCTTGCAGCATAAACCAAAGCAAGAATTAGCTTTTCCAACTCCGGATAGTTTAGTTCAGCTCCTTGCAGAACCCTGCTAACAAAGTATATTGGGACTTGTTTCTTTTCCCTTTCGGCTAAAAGCACCGCGCTGTTGCTTTCGAAGGAAGCCGCAATGTACATGAACAACACTTCGCCTTTGATTGGGGCTGTAAGTGTTGGCAAGATTTCTATGAATTCCTTTAGCTTTTCGAAGGCTGCTTCCGCCTCACAACTCCATTGGAAAGTCTTTTTATCTGTGCACCCTTTGAGTGTTTTGAAGAATAGTAAAGATCGATCCGCCCCTTTCGACAGGAACCTGCTAAGTTCCGCAAGCTTCCCGTTGAGGCTTTGGACTTCCTTTAATGACTTTGGAGCTTGAAGATCAGTGATGGCTTTAACCTTCGAAGGGTTAGCTTTAATCCCTTGTTTCGTTATCAAATGCCCCAAGAATTTCCCTTCATCCATGCCAAAGGAACACTTCTTGGGGTTAAGCTTCATGTTGATTGCCCGTAATTGATCTAAGGTCTCTTGAATGTCAGAGAGGAGGTCCTCTTCGGTTCTGCTTTTTATTACCATGTCATCGACGTAGGCTTCCAAGTTCCTTCCAATTTGCTTATGGAAGGCCTTGTCTACTAAACGCTGATAAGTAGCCCCCGCGTTCTTTAGGCCGAAGGGCATCTTCTTGTAGCAATAGACACCCTTTCCTGTGTAAAAGGCTGTTTTCTCCTCATCTTCCTTTGCCATTTGTATTTGGTGATACCCCTTGTAGGCATCCAGAAAGCATTTCAAACGGAACCCCGAAAGGGATTCGACCTTCCAATCAATTTTTGGTAGAGGGTAGCAGTCCTTCGGGCAGACTTTGTTGATGTCGGTGAAGTCGACACGCATACGCCACCCTCCATCACTTTTCTTTACCATGACTGGATTAGCAACCCAAGTTTGGTATTTCACTTCTCTGAGAATTCCTGCTTGTACAAGCTCATCCACCTCTTTACAAGCGGCTGCATTTGTTTCTGGTGCCAGGCTTCGTCGCTTTTGCTTAATTGGTTCAATGTGCTTGAACTCGTTAAGCTTATGCTCTGTACCGAAGGGCTTGCCGTCGATCATAAGAGTCCTGGGAACCCCGGTCATATCTGAATACGTCCATGCGAATACGTCTTTGTTGGCTCTGAGTAGCTTCTCCAAGTCTGCTTTGAAATTAGCAGGGAGTTGCTTTCCGATCACCACCGTTTGCTCTGGATAGAGCTCATTCACCACGATACGTTCTTCGGCATCTGTACAACTTAGGATGACCTTCGGAGGCTCCTCTGGACTTTCTCTAATCTTTTTACCGTTGTCTCCCGTATGTCCTTGATTGTAAGTGGAGAATACGGTGCCTATCCCATAAGGTGTATGGAATTTTACCGCTGCGTGTATGGTGGAGACTACGATACCCATTTTTTGCATGGCGGTCCTTCCTATCAACAAGTTGTAAGAAGAGTTGGACCTTACGATAGCGAACATGAGGGTTTCTGTCCTTACGAGCTTGCCTTCTCCAATCGTTATCTCCAACGGAACTTCTCCCAGAGGCCACGAATGTTCACCAGAGAACCCTACCAAGGGTATCTTCGAATCAATTCGCTGTGACCTGATCGAAGGATTAAGCTTGAGGAAACAGTGCTCGTAGATGATTTCGCAGGAGCTTCCACAGTCCATATAGGCTCTATTCAATTCTCGGTTGGAAATGAGGACTTTGATGACTACCGGATCGTTTGAAGGGACTTGGCCTGCAAGAGGAGGAAAAGTTACCTCCCCTACTTCGTTACCCTCCGTCACCTTTCTCTTTAAGCTGGCTTCGCCCCAACGGACCATGAGTATTGGGGCTTCGAGAGGAGTAGCATCTTTAGCCAACTGAGTGTCGGTCATTTCTTCTTTGCCTTTCTTGATTCCTTTTACCAGGTGCGCCAACTGCCCAGACCTTACGGCCTCTTCAATTTGTTTCTTTAATTCTCTACAACTGTTAGTATCGTGGCCATAATTTTCATGAAAGTGACAGTACTTGCTGGTATCCCTGTTTTTGCCCTTACTTGTCATACGAGGAGGTACTTCGAAGGCTTTGGCAGCCCTCTCCGTAGCAAGTATTTCCTTTGGAGACTTCGTTAGACTGCTTAACAAACCATGGTTGGGGCCTTTGTTGTACGGAGAAAACCTATCTCTGTTCTTGTTCTTGTTCTTGGACCCCTCCCACGAAGAATGCTTCGAAAACTTGTTGTTGCTATCTTTATCTATCGGAGCCCCATTAGTGGACACCTCTTTTGCTTCGATCCAAGTATATGTCTTTTCGGATAACCCTTTGTAAGTTGTCGGAAGGTCAGTGGACAAGAATTCCACCAAACTCCGATTTCGAAGGCCATGTACGAAACCCGAAATACGCTGATCTTTATGGAGACCCAAAATCCGAAAAGTCTCATCGGTGTACCTAGTAACGAAGGTCTTTGTGCTTTCGTTATCTTTTTGTTTGATGTTGTGCACCGTTTAATGAGTCCTCGTGAATTTCTTTTGCTGACTGAAGTGTGACCGGAACTTAGCCTTAAGATCATCAAGATTGACGATGCTGCCGGGCTTTTGCCCATTCCACCAGATACGAGCAGAATCCCGTAGAGTGTACGTAAACATATGACAGGCCACTGGCATAACCCATTTTTGCATTTTGATAGCCCCTTCGAACAAGTGTAAGAAATTGTCCGGATCCCCCTTCCCATCATAAGTCCCAACATGTGAAGGCATTTTCAACCCATCAGGCAATGGGTAATCTTCTATCCACCTAACGAAAGGTGTAGCTGAACCCATAGGGTCTGAATATAGACAATTATAAGGTGGTGTGTACATGGGGACATTATTATATGGATTGCTGTTTGGGGGCATTCCCATAGGAGTTTGGCTTGGGTAGGACTGATAAGGTGTATTCTTGGCAAACGGGTAACCGTTTCCCATGGCGTACGGAGGGTACTCCATAGGATGGCCGAAGGGCATGCTCCCATAATTTTGGGGGAAGCTTGGGTTATTAGGCTGTCCATTTACCGGAGGATATAAATTTTGAGGATAAGACTGAGTTTGGAACGAGGGGTACATACCATTGGGAGGAAGATTTCCTCCCATATTAATTGTAGACGGATTGCCTTCTACACCTGATGCGTGAGAAGGCTGCAACGGAACCCCAGCTTCTGTCCTTCCAAGATGAGCTGCTAGCAATGGAGGCAAAGTCACCCCCATTTCTTCCCTTCGCTGGCTCCTACCGTTAGAGCCTTCGATAACCGCCCCTTCTCTTCTTGTCGGAGCCCTCTCGGGGACTCCTTCGAAACCAACGGTCCTTTTGCTTAGCCCTCGACCGATTGGAGACCCAATTCTTAAGGCCGATAAGGTTGGTCCTTGGGTCGGAGGCCTAGGTTCCATCTCCATTTCTTCATCATACTCATCACTCGAGCGTTCCAACTCCCTTCGCACCTCAGCATTCCTGACTTGCCTGTTACGAGCCCTTAAAAGGGTTTCCAACACTTCGTGGTTGGCTTCGACAAAGGCTGGGCTAATGACAGGTTCTGGGTTGGCTGATGTCGAAGCATGATTGTTGGTTGTGATTTCTAGGTGAGAACGTGTAGTGAAAGTGGAAGCGGTTATTGGGGGAAGGTTGTTAGAGTCGTCGATTGGTATTGGTGCCAAGGTAGAGAAACCCGGTGGGGGAGTATCTTCTCTCCCTTGATCCATGCCGGAATAATAGTGAAATTAGTTGGTAGGTTATAAGCTCGGAATTAACGAGACCAATTGTAGCGGTCCCACGGATGGCTTCACTGATTGAACAAATAATTGCCAACCAAGCCTTCGATGGTGATCAAAGGAATAATGGGGTGTTGAGATTGCGCCAAGCTTGTTCTTAACCTGAAAATAAGAAATACGAAGACACTACGTTAAGTGATTGCGCAGGGGTTGGACCCTGCGAACCACCTCCGGCGTGCGAGTAAGTATGTGTAATAGTAATATAGGTCGTAAATTGAGAGAGTGAAGTTAACTTACTTTGTTTTGGCCCGACTATGCTATTTATAGGGGAGAAATAGGACATAGTGGGCGGTTGCACATTGTTCGGAGATCATGGGGGCGTCCCATGGAAAGTGGTAACCGCTAGGGCTTTGTAGCCCACGATCTCTATTTTGGCGGGAAAGTCAAGGGGAAGAGGAGACGTGGGTTTGACCAGGTCAGGATGGTCCTTCGTGCTAGTCCCTTCGTCAGGAATACCCCGAAGGGCTTAGGGCTTCGATTGGCGGATTCCCACATGGTAACCAGTTCGTAGGCGAATGGTTTTACGCCAATGAAACGTGTTAGAGGATTAACCTGGGCCTCCGAAGGGAGGGCTTTCTACAGGCTCGAAGGGGAGTCCTTCGACCCGTTCGGAGGGTACATCATCAGTCATCATCCTCCAAATGTTCGGGTTCGGGGTTTCTTGATTTTCTCGCCTTTCGTTTGATACGCGAGAACTTGTTTTTCTTTGGAGGAGACGTTGGAGTGTCGGGAACTTCATTGGTTGCGGTTTGAGATTGTTGTGAATTTTGGGTGAAGTTGAGATTGGAGAAATTTTGGGTGTTTAGGTTAGATTGTTGTTCGTAATAGAGCATTTGTTGATGTTGTTGGTAAAGTTCTTCTTCCGACAAGCCAAGTGGGTTCGGGATTGAAGATGAGCCGGCGTTTGGGTTTGAAGATGAGCCGACATTCGGGTTATTAAACCCGGAGCTTAAGAGATCTAAGAACGATTCGTTCCCGTCATCGTTTAGGTTGAATCGAGACATTTTTTTTGGGTTGAAGGTTGAAAAGATAGTGTAAATATGTAGTGTATTGAGTTGTGAAAGTGTGAAAAAAAATATGGTGTGAAATGGTTATTTATAGGGGATTGAAAATGGTTTTGAAATTTTAATTTTTTTTTTAATTTTTTTTTTAGCCAAACCCGCTCCTTTCAACCGTTAGAATTTATAGGGGGAAAAAGTGAAACAAATCAAACTTTCAACGGTTAGAAATAAGGGGCGGAAGTGAAAATTTTTTTTTGGCAGAACATACCCTTAACGCTGCGTTAGGGTGCTAACGCAGCCCTTAACGCAGCGTTAACGCCCCACATGTGCATCACTTAACGCCTTCTAACGCAGCAAAACTAGTCCTTTAACGTGGGTTTAACGCTTGCGATGTGAGTGGTCTAAGGATGATAATGATCTTCAATAAATGCTCATAATCTCGTACTTTTGCTCCAATATCCGTGTCTCGCAGCTACAATAATAAATAATAACTTTAAACAATATATGCACTTAAAATATACATTTTTGTTATTTATTTAGCCGTAAATTAGGGAAATTTGGTACAAAATATATGTGTAATTTAATGGATATCAAAACCAATGACACTAGAACTTAAATTAGATCCACACGCATAGATCTTGCGACGACCTCGGCTTTACCGAATACTACACTACACTACAACCGGGTACACTTCCCGTTAGTGCATTAGGTAGACTATAGGTAGACGAGAACTTATAAATATTAAAACCTGGTTAGAAATCCTGCATCACTTACCAATAAGGGCTTGTTACTATTTTTGATAAAAACTAAACTTTTACAATTTTGTAAACTTACAAAAATCTGTACAATGTCAAAAGTATATAAATACTTTTATAAAAGTTATTTTGTACGATCTCGTTATATATGAATATCTAAGAAGCCTTATTATATTTTTAGGTCGTCGTTAAAGCTCGCGACTTCTCGATATACTTTATATTGTCGTAATCCATCACTTATCATTTCGGTGAGTTCATAGCCCCATCTTCTACTCGTTTAACTGTTTACAAACTCCGTGGGGAGATACATGCTACTACTACTTTTATATATATGATCACAATTGCTTGAAAATTTTATGATTACTTGAATATTTTATTGGCACTAAGTAACACTATTGCCACACTTAAGTCCCTAAATCATGAGCCATTAATCACTAGTGAGTGAGCGGGAATATTTTGGATAGGCCTATTAGGATTGACAAATCCCGTTTATATTGACCAAGTCCGGCAAACAAACGCACTATATTTGAGAACACTTGTATAACGGCAAATTACCTTCTAGGACCACTATTGCAACGATGATATCAATTTCTATTGGTACTAAGTTAACATTTTGCGTGTTATGAGTATAGTGCAACAACAAAAAGTTTAAATACGATTTCAAACTGTTTAAATACGGTTTCAAAAAACTGTTAAATACGGTTTCGACAAACTGTTTAATTACGGTTTCCAAACTGCTTAAATACGATTTCAAACTGTTTAAATACGGTTCTACCAACTGTTTAAATACGGTTCCATCAATTGTCTAAATACGGTTTTAACAACTACAATAATAACTATTATGACTTTGTATTCGTTGCTTAATCATTTTATAAACGGATATATCTTGTGATCAACTGTTTATTTGGCTCAACCTATAAATTCACTCAACCTTTGTGTTGACTTTTTAGCATGTTTTATCTCAGGTTCGAAAGGAATTAGCTGGCATGTGAAGGCGCATGGAAAACATTTTGAAGACGATGCATATATTATCATTTGAAAAACTTTACAACTTTTATGTTGTACATTTTGTAAACTTGTGGGACCTCTTGGTAAACTCTGATATTTGTATCGAATGATAATTTATTTCAAAACGTATCATTTAGAGTTATTTTCTGTAATTTGTACATTGTGCTATGAAGTAATACCCCAGTGACACAATCTTTCGATGCGATAATTTTGAGGGTGTTACACATGTCAATCACTACTCTAATTTTTTTCTAAAAAAAGTTGCCTTAACAATCTTTCCACATAAAAAGATTAAAAATAGGCATGACAACTTTTCTTTTAATATAGTTTCTAAAACAAAAGATGAGAGACCTTAAACTTCTTTCTATTATTGTGTTAGCTCTTAGTTGAATCTGATATAGTTCATAGTTGATGGAAATGAATGATGAGAAAAAAATCTTGATGTTGTTGTTGAACAAGTTTCAAACCAAAATAAGATTGAAAGATTTTCGGGTGAAAAGAAAGTTTACTGTAGTTTCGATGAAGCATAAAATGACACGAACAACTTCTATTCTATGGAATTCTTAAACTTGCTCAATGTTAGCGCATTGCACCGTCACTATTTGCGCTTGAAAATTGGATGCCCAATTTTTCTCATAAGGAATCTCGATCCGAAAAATGGATTATTTAACAAATGGTCTATTTAAGAGCCATTGAAGCTAACTAATTATGCAAGAGCGCATAATGTTGGCTAAAGTGAAGTAGGATGCACGTACTGGACTAAAGTTGTGGAAGCAACTTTTTCGAGAAGTGAAACTTTGTAGAAAGATGGCGTAGAAGGCGTACATTAGTTAACAAACTGAAGTTTGACAGAACGGATGGTGTCTGGAGACGTGCGTTAGTTAACTATCTTTAGGAATTTACATTTTACGAAATTTCTTTATTTTAATGTTTCTAGGTTTAAAACATTCATTTGAAATTTAATATCTGTTTTAAAATATGTGATGAAAAGCTTTAGAAAACGTAGGATAATCCTAAATATATATTTGACATGTGACAACAATTTATCTAGTCTATTTTGGAGGATCATGCTTTATGCGTTCATTAAAGAACTAGTGAAGCAAAAGAAATTTTTATCTAGCATATTGTTAAAAGCTCAATAGATTGATAAGCTTTGATACAATCTATATGGGATAGAGGTTCAGAGAGATCATAAGCGTTGATGTAATATACATGGGATAGAGGTTCAAAGAAACAAGAATCTTTGATGGAATCGTTTTGAGATAAAAGTTCAAAGATACTACAGTCATGGAATGACTGAAACATTTCAACCAGAAACTAAATGTACAGGGGATCTTAAATACTTAAAAGATAAGCTTATCTCGAATCTTGAAAGAATCAAGACGTAGAACCCACATGCGATACAATCAAATAATGGAGACATTTGATAGAAGATATCTTGTGAAGGAGAAATACTTAAGTAATGGTATTTCCATAAATCTGGAGATTCATGAAGCTCATATTCTATTAGGGTTAGCATTTAGATTTGTAAATCAAACCACCTAAAAGATAATAAGTTTGTAAATTGTCGGCGTATATGGCCGAATGGATGAAACCAAACGAACCTAATAGGTCGTTCGGAATAACGGCTAGCTCCAGACTGTCAAACTGTGGGCATATATGTCCGAACGGTCTAGGCCGAACGAACCCTCCAGTTCGGATGAACCTCACGGGTCGTTCGGACTAATGGCTATATCCAAATTAAGAAGTCAAACCTAACATTAGTAGTATGCGACAAAGACACAGGAGCCATGGCAGGACAGAGAAAAGACCCAAACAGAGAAAGATCCCAGTTGCCGCTCAAAAAGGTCTCCATCACATTTGGACGCATCCGATGGGGACAAAAGTAAGTCTCCTATATAAGGAGGAACAATTTCTACAATAAGGTTAACTTCTTCACACACACAATACTTAACTTACTACCACACTCGTTCTCATATACCGATACTTACTCTCACGCCGGAGTTTGGTCCTAAGGTCGCACCCGGGGCGAGACTAACGCGTTTACCATCTTAGCAGGTATCCGAAGGGCTTGACGCTATCAAGACCGGAGGAGACTTTGGAGAACTAATCACTCCGCAAAAAAATACTTGAACATTGGCACCATCCGTGGGACCTACATTCAATCTACCAAGGCTATAGAATGTCAGGTTCCGAACGTCCGGAGTCCTCCGGAGGAGGGGGTGCCGAATCCCCTCCAATGACTCGGGAGCAGATAGAAGGGTATATTTCTGCTCTCAAATCCATGGTCAAAGAACACAACAGGCAAGGCACCGTGCAACCGACACATTTGGATTTCCATGATGAAGAAAGCCCCGAAAAGACTGAGACGGCGGGAGGAAAGAAAGGGATCGTTCTGGGAGACAAGGTGCCGGACACAGATCTAAGAAAACCCTTCAAGGAAGTTCGAAGGTCACCCTTCACTCGACGGCTGATCGAATTCTCAGCGCCGGAGCATAGGATGCCTTCTATTGGTCACCCTTTTTAGATCAACTTAGACAGATATAAGAAAGAACGAGAGAGATAGATTGAGAAGAAGAAGAGAAATGGAAGATCTTAATTCACATATAAAATTGACAATAGTTTAGCATACTTTGTGAATAAAATCAACAACTGAAATGAGCACCCAAGCACCCTATTTATAGGTAGAGAATAGGGCAACATGTGCTTGGAATGCTTCTAGAAGTATTACATTGGATCCCACGGCCCATGGGCTACTAATGGACCGTGGGCTTTTACTCTAACATATAACCCATAGCAACCTATTTTGTAAACATGGCCAAGACTTGGATATTTTCGTGAAACGTGTTCCCAACAATCTCCCCCTAAGTCTTGGTCATCATGGTTGCTCGACGTCATCTTTGCTTCTTTGGCTTTTGACGTCTTGATAATCTTTGTTCTTTGTTCTTGACTTGAGATGATGTGATGTTGTCTCGATCTGCCAATCTCCGATGTCTTCTTGTCTTCTCCATCATGCTCATGTGTCTTAGACTTGTTTTCTGCAGCATGTTCTCACTTTTCAATCTTTAACTTGAGAAAGGTTGAGGTGCTTGAACTTTTGACTTTACTATATCATATGTTGAACTTTTGTTGTTACTGAGTCTTTGAGAGAACATTTCTTCAAAATATGAACAAGATGGAGTCTTGATGGTTGAGCTCCAGATCCTCAGCAGCAGCAGCAGCATCAGCACGAACTAACCGGTACTTACAGGCTCAGACTTGAGATCGTCAACAGCATAGTGTGAAGACTGTAGGAAATAACCATATTGATTGTGTGGATGATTCGGGTGGTCTTGGGTTATGGAAGATTAGATCCATTGTTAGAGAGATGAAGAACTAGAGAGAGGTAAGGGAAAACTTGTGAATATTAGATTAGTGTGTGTAAAAGTTACAAGAGTTCCAACCCTTCCCAAGTGTGGGAAGGGGTATTTATACTTCTACATATTTGGTGCCCCTAGTGGGCTGTGGAGTGAGCTGACAGTGGGGAAAGCCCCGACCCACTCCACAAATATAAATACGACTAATACTATTAATACTAATACTAATAATACTAAGCTAATATAAATAAGCCTACGAGCTATGTGATATGCTAAATAGATACTCGGGGTGACCGAGCCTTCATCTGAATATTTATATTCCTAACAATCTCCCCCTAAGGGAGGTCACCCCGGAAATAATAACTTGAATTCTAGCATTTTATCTTCTGACGTTGTCGTCATAGCTCGTAGTCTTTGATTCTTCATTGTCTTGAAACTTTGTGCAATTAGCAGTGATCTTTTGATGACTGATTGATTGACTTGGATGATCTTTGAGTATTCTTCGACTTTATCATCCAACATTTGTTTCCAAGTCATCTTTCAGCAGTATGTTTCCATGTGATGTGTTATTCTTTGAGCCGACATGCTCACACTATTTGGTGTCATGATCTTTAGCATCAGAGTTTGCAGAAGCCGTGTTAAAGGTCTTTTAGGTTGATCATGACTTTGTTGAGTTACAATGATGATGTAGTGTGAACATGTGGTATAGGATTGGCATCTTTTCTTCAATCAGCTACAACCGCAATCAGCTGCAACCTTAATCAGCTACAACCGCAAACAGCTGCAACAGCAATCAGCTACAATCGCCAGAAGTTCCTGCATACGACAGTTAGCAATAAAACGTCCGGTACTTACAGGTTCGGACTTCAAGATTGTTAACAGCATAGTGTGAAAACTCTCTCTAATCCTTACCAAGACCGTTCCTAATCGAAAACCCACAGAGGGCTTTTTAAGATCGAACCGTAGCACATCAGCGATTAGGTGAGTCGCTGGAGATCACTCCACGACTGTAGACCGTTTGAGACTGCCGCGACCACTAAGCGTAATCCATAAAGAATTACCGAAGTGACCTGCTTTCAGGGCTGCTTGATGTTGACCCTGGCAGGAATTTCCATTCAATCATTGAGAATTACATTTGTAAAGTCTCTCATGAATGTTCTGGCAGATTGCTAAGATATGCGTAGGACTCATAAGTTTACAACTGGTGTCCCTAATGATGAACAACCAGTGTAGAAATAATCCGTGTTCCTATGAGATCTTATTATGCATCTCGTGGCTCTAGACTCTATTGTGCGTTTTGATTTGGTGATCGGAGGCTGGAGAGGACTGCCACCTTTTCAATATCATCTAACTCGGAGTGAGAGAGACGATAGGAATGTATTGAACTCCGTGACAATTGAAACAAGAGTCCTTTGAGGGACCTTGAGTGGCTAAGGAGGGTTGTGCAGCGTATCACTGGGTCCATGATACTTTGTCTTCAATGCCAGCAATCAACTAAGTGATTCTGACAGCATATGTATTGACCCGGTTTCTGCCTAAGTTGTAAGGAGGGCTTCTTTCTTTTCACCCTTTATCTTTACAATTCTTTTTCATTCTTCAACCCCTTCAGTGTTTACCGAGACTTCCTTACTAGTACCTTGTTGGGTTTGTTCCAGTACTAGCTCCATCTCAGTCGGCACTTTTCCCTTATCCACTTTTCTCCTTTTTAATCATACCTAAGGACTTCTACACTAACTAGTGGATTGTCCCTGGGTAGATCCCTCCGGCTCTGGCGGGATCGTGGGAACTTGAGCCTAACCTAACCATCCTTATAACTCCATACATTATTTTAAAATGGTCGGTCTTTGGTATTCATCCACGATTGCCAAACCAAATCTTTGAAAAATCTCTCAAAGTGTTCATGATTCTGAAACACATTTTTGCAAACACTTGAGAGTTTTATATTTTTCAAATGCTCCCCCTCAACATGTGCTCGGTTGATTGTTTTATAAATTTGCACATGTTAGGTAGAGCTCGCACTTTTTGAATTGATCCACTTTCAGTGAACATGGCCGATTCGAGACACACTTACATCACTAGTTAGACTAGCTTGAAATTATTACCCGGCCTGGTCAAGTCCATAGAAAGTTTCTCGAAATGGTACACTCTACTCAGATACGTCTTTTTCGAGACACGCTTACATCACTGGTTAGACCAGCTTGAAATTATTACCCGGCCAAGACGTATCCTTTCGATTGATGACAATTCAAGTTTCGTCAATTCTTTGGTGAAGTCTGAGTCACGATCTCTTGCAATGCCAAATCCTTTTTGTTTCCACAAACCATTTGCTCCCCCTCAATATGTGCATTGATATACAAAAGAGTTTAGCACATATGGGAGAGCGTTCATTATACTTTCCAAAACATCACATTTTCATCAGGTTTCATATTTAAATCACATTCTCTCCCCCGATCAAAAATTTCAAACCTTTTGAGATTTGTGATCCCAATTGATTTAAATAAGTTAGAAAATGTGGGAGAAAATGTGTCCGATTTAATATATTCTGATGATAAAAACATACTGAGCTCCCCCTTAATCTAAGAGGGAGATTCACTGCTTTATATGCACAAGATATTTATGACACAAATGATATTGACCTTTTTGCGCAGATGATGTAATCACCCACTTTTCTGAGTGAGTCAGTGGTCAACATCGATTATCCATCCACCAACAAATCTTCTCAAGTAATGTCGATCCCCACTTGGCGAGATCTGAGTAAGTACTTCTTTGTTGAATTGATGGTGGTGGAGGTGAAGGTGTTGTTGTTGTTGTTGCTGAAGTTGTTGTTGAGGTGAATTTTGAGCCAATCAATAGAGTTTGATCGTCTGACCAAATGGTTAGAATGGGAACTGGTACATACATTTTGGCTATGGAATCTGCATAAGAATATCAACACAGATATACATACATGCAGACACACTATTCCTAAATAGCTACCCTTCAGCAGCTTGCCACATTATAAAACCAAGTTCATCTTATAATCAAACCATAATCAGGAACTACGTCAAACCACTATCTAGCATGAAGAGCAAATAGCAATCATGAACATGGCAATTCACACGGATTTCAATATTCAATTCAGGATCTTAGGAACATGATTCTAACATAATAGCAATCTACCTAAGCGAATCCTGAGAACATATGCACAATATCAACAACCATTAAGCAGCAGAGACAAACAACATTTGAAACTCATTCATTTAGATCATACAAATGCCAGTGGAGTATTCAAAAACATCAAACACAACTGGTTTTCTAACATCTTTTAGGTTTTGAGTCTTAAAGCATTTTGGGGATTATACGAGGATTCCAAAGTAACACAAATGAACCTTCTAGATACATAAAGCTAGGAAACTATAAGCAAATTGCACATAATGTCCTAAACTTTCTAGCAACTAACACACTTGGTCATTTGATATATTTAAGCAAGATCCTCTTCAACTAATTCCCCATTAACTACAAAACCATTTCTAACAAGTATGATTTAACCAATAAATCCATTTGATGATATAAAATTTGAATTCACTCTCCCCCTCAATCAATGACCCGTATTCTAGTTGAACCTCAACTAAAATCACGCTTAACCCCACAACTCATCAAACAAGAACTGTCATGAGGTTATGTAGTCGTTGATTGAGTGACAAATTTTATGCATAATCCAAGTATAAACAAATTTCATACAACACATATTCACCAAGTGTCTCACAAATAATTTTCAGAAGAATCATAGAATGAAAACTATTTGTTATACTAAGAAGATTTCTCTTCTTTTTCAAGAAATGATGCACTGAAACGTACATCAAATCGAAGAAACATGGATATAAAGTAATCCATGCCCAGGTGAACATCACCCAGTTGGAGGAACAACCGTCTTTTTGGCGACGTGCTTTCCCCAGTATGAAGCGCGGGTTGCTATCTAAAGTAATAGCAAGCCATTTAGACATGTTTTAACAATCCATTTTAACTTCTGCTCGAGCTTCATTTAAAGACCCGTGCCATTATTGAATGACATTTCTAAGTCCGTAAATGTTATCGATAAACAGAAGACATGCCTAGGTGAAACTATTTTTGGTCTTTTCTAATTTTTTAATTTTTATGGTTTTTCTGAATTTACGATTCTCTATTTACAATTAGCAAGATTTTCTATGTATCTATTTACAAGATGGTATAAAATATGAAAAAGAATGTAAGAAGCAAAATATATACAAGGATACGAACCAGAAACCATTACTCCTCAGCATTCTGAATCTTCACCGCATTCATCACTTGACTTGCTGAAGAGCAATGTGAGCACTTTCAATCAGGGAATGATTCTGGCTTATCACTCTCCCCTAATTAGTGCTATCCCCCAATCTGACAACCTTTCTGATGAACACCCATAATAGGAAGAAGACTTTGGATGAACGCCCGAAATATGAAGAAGTCTTTTGATAACCAAATGCATGCCGTCTTTAATCTTCTAACACTCCCGTCCTAGAGTGACGCCGTCAAAAACCTTAGGCATCTTTTCGGTAGTTTAAGTTGAGCCTCAACTGAAATCTAGCTTAACCCCACAACTCATCAAACAAGAACTGTCATGAGGTTAAACTTATATTACAGAACATCTTGAACCTAACTTAACTCCACAACTCATCAAACAAGAACTTCTTCAAGATTGCCCAATGTGGAGGAACAGAATACCAATCATCTTCATCTCACCCAATGCCTTCCAGTAACCTTACATATAACCCATCAGCCCGCAGCATACACATGAGATGATAACACCCAACAGAGAATGAAGAGTAGACTGACGACTCGACCTTCTTCAGTCTTAAGTATAACACCAAAGTAACAAGTTGAACCACTGATCATCTATAGTATGTATCCATCCTTGGATATTAAGCCCTGATCACGTGAACCTGTTGTGCGTCCTTGATGTACACATTCTCTCTCCCCTGATGGTTACGATTAATCAGCCCATGACGTAATAGTGAAACGTAAATACCAAGGTAACAAGTTGAACCACTGATCATCTCTACGGTTCTCAACACCGGAATATATGATTAAGCCCGATCACGTGAACCTGTTGTGCATCCTTGGTGTACACATTTCTCTCCTCCATGATGGTCACGATTAATCGGAATCATCATCATGATGTGTACATGTAGCCTAATGACGTATACATGAAGCATTGACTAGAAACCCTTTGTTGCTGATTGAACCAGTCCGTGAGAATATATAGATTAGCATTCCATGACCCTGTTCTTCAACACCTTGATAGACGGAAGAAGTAGTGTTGGAGAAACATGGTTTTGCACGACTCCTGAACTGACGTATTCAGGAGTCGTATGATCATTTCTCAATCATCAACTAACATGTAGATTAATATTCACCCTTTCCCCCCCCCCCCCTCAAAAATTGCATATGCTTGTTGATGATGTACCCTCCTAACGGGTCGAAGGACTCCCCTTCGAGCCTGTAGAAAGCCCTCCCTTCGGAGGCCCAGGTTAACCTTCTAATACGTTTCATTGGCGTAAAACCATTCGCCTGCGAATGGTTACCATGTGGGAATCCGCCAATCGAAGCCCTAAGCCCTTCGGGGTATTCCTGACGAAGGGACTAACACGAAGGATCATCCAGACCTGGTCAAACCCACGTCTCCTCTATCCTTTGGCTTCCCGCCAAAACAGAGATCATGGGCTACAAAGCCCTAGCGGTTACCACTTTCCATGGGACGCCCCCATGATCTCCGAACTATGTGCAACCGCCCACTATGTCCTATTTCTCACCTATAAATAGCATAGTCGGGCCAAGAACAAGGTAAGTAATTTTCAAGTTAACCTCACTCTCTAAATTTACGACCTACATTACCATTACACATACTTACTCGCACGCCGGAGGTGGTTCGCAGGGTCCAACCCCTGCGCAATCACTTAACGTAGTGTCTTTGTATTTCTTATTCTCAGGTTAAGAACAAGCTTGGCGCAATCTTAACACCCCATTATTCCTTTGATCACCATCGAAGGCTTGGTTGACGAATATTTGTTCAATCAGTGGCGCCATCCGTGGGACCGCTACAATTGGTCTCGTTAATTCCGAGCTTTTAACCTACCAACCAATTTCACTATTATTCCGGCATGGATCAAGGGAGAGAAGATACTCCCCCGCCGGGCTTCTCTACCTTAACACCAATACCAGTCGACGACCCTAACAACCTTCCCCCAATAACCGCCTCCACTTTCACAACACGTTCTCACCCAGAAATCACGACCAACAATTATGCTTCGACATCAGCCAACCCAGAACCTGTCATTAGCCCAGCCTTTGTCGAAGCCAACCATGAAGTGTTAGAAACCCTTTTAAGGGCTCGCAACAGGCAAGTCAGGAATGCTGAGGTACGAAAGGAGTTGGAATACTCGAGTGAAGAGTATGATGAGGAAATGGAGATGGAACCTAGGCCTCCGACCCAAGGACCAACCCTATCTGCCTTAAGGATTGGTTCTCCAGTTGGCCGAAGGCTAAGCAAAAGGTCTGTTGGTTTCGAAGGAGTCCCCGAGAGGGCTCCGACAAGACGAGAAGGGGCGGTTGCCGAAGGCTCTAACGGTAGGAGTCAGCTTAGGGAAGAAATGGGGGTGACTTTACCTCCATTACTAGCCGCTCATCTTGGAAGAACTGAAGCCGGGGTTCTGTTGCAGCCTTCTCACGCGTCAGGCGTAGAAGGCAATCCGTCTACAATCAATATGGGAGGAAATCTTCCTCCCAATGGTATGTACCCCCCGTTCCAAACTCAGTCTTATCCTCAAAATTTATATCCTCCTATAAATGGACAACCTAATAACCCAAGCTTCCCTCAAAACTATGGGAGCATGCCCTTCGGCCACCCTATGGCGTACCCTCCATACGCCATGGGAAACAGTTACCCGTTTGCCATGAGCACACCTTATCAGTCCTACCCAGGCCAAACTCCTATGGGAATGCCCCCAAACAGCAATCCATACAATACAGTCCCCATATACGCACCACCTTATAATTGTCTATATTCAGACCCCATGGGTTCAGCTACACCCTTCGTTAGGTGGATAGAAGATTACCCATTGCCTGATGGTTTGAAAATGCCTTCACATGTCGAGACTTATGATGGGAGAGGGGATCCGGACAATTTCTTACACTTGTTCGAAGGGGCTATCAAAATGCAAAAGTGGGTTATGCTGGTGGCCTGTCACATGTTTACATACACCCTTCGGGATTCTGCTCGTATTTGGTGGAATGGACAAAAGCCCGGCAGCATTGTCAATCTTGATGATCTCAAGGCTAAGTTCCGGTCACACTTCAGTCAGCAAAAGAAATTCACAAGGACTCATTTAACGGTGCACAACATCAAACAAAAAGAAAATGAAAGCACCAGGGCCTTCGTTACTAGGTACACCGATGAGACTTTGCAAATTTTGGGTCTTCATGAAGATCAGCGTATTTCTGGTTTCGTACATGGCCTTCGGAATCGGAGTTTGGTGGAATTCTTATCCACCGACCTTCCGACAACTTACAAGGGCCTAACTGAGAAGACGTACACTTGGATCGAAGCCAAAGAGGTATCCACTAATGGGGCTCCGATAGACAAGGATAGCAACAACAAGTTTTCGAAGCATTCCACGTGGGAAGGGTACAAAAACAAGAACAAGAACAGAGATAGATTCTCTCCTTACAACAAAGTCCCCAACCATGGTTTGTTGAGCAGCCTAACGAAGTCTCCAAAGGAAATACTTGCTACGGAGAGGGTAGCCAAAGCCTTCGAAACGCCTCCCCATATGACAAGTAAAGCAAAGAACAGGGATACCAGCAAGTACTGTCACTTCCACGAAAATTATGGTCACGACACAAACAGTTGTAGAGAGCTGAAGAAACAGATAGAGGAAGCTGTGAAGTCCGGGCAATTAGCACATTTGATTAAAGGTATAAAGAAGGAGAAGGAAGAGACAATCGACACCACTCCCCCCGAAGCCCCCATACTCATGGTCCGATGGGGCGAAGCCAGCTTGAAAAGAAAGGTAACAGAGGGCAACGGAGTTGGGGAGGTGACTTTTCCTCCTCTCGCAGGTCAAATCCCTTCAAATAATCCGGTCGTAATCAAAGTCCTCATTTCCAACCGGGAAGTGAATAGAGCCTATATGGACTGCGGAAGCTCCTGCGAAATCATCTACGAGCACTGTTTCCTCAAGCTCAATTCTACAATCAGGTCACAACGAATTGATTTGAAGATACCTTTGGTAGGGTTTTCTGGCGAGCACTCGTGGCCTCTGGGAGAGGTTCCGTTGGAAATAACGATTGGAGAAGGCAGGCTCACAAGGACAGAAACCCTCATGTTCGCTATCGTAAGGTCCAGCTCTCCTTACAATTTGTTGATAGGAAGGACCGCAATGCAAAAATTGGAATCGTAGTCTCTACCATACATGCAGCGGTAAAGTTCCATACACCATATGGGATAGGCACCGTCCTCTCCACTTACAATCAAGAACATACGGGAGATAACCTTAAAAAGATTAAAGAGAACCCGGAGGAGCCTCCGAAGGTTATCCTAAGCTGTACAGACGCCGAAGAACGTATCATAGTGAATGAGCTCTATCCAGAGCAAACGGTGGTAATCGGAAAGCAACTCCCTACTAACTTCAAAGCAAACTTGGAGAAGCTTCTCAAAGCCAACAAAGACGTATTCGCATGGACGTATTCGGATATGACCGGGGTTCCTAGGACTCTCATGATCGATGGCAAGCCTTTCGGTACAGAACATAAGCTTAACGAGTTCAAGCACATTGAACCAATTAAGCAAAAACGACGAAGCCTAGCACCAGAAAGAAGTGCAGCCGCCTGTAAAGAGGTAGACGAGCTTGTACAAGCTGGAATCCTCAGGGAAGTGAAATACCAAACCTGGGTTGCTAACCCAGTAATGGTAAAGAAAAGCGATGGAGGGTGGCGTATGTGTGTTGACTTTACCGACATCAACAAAGCCTGCCCGAAGGACTGCTACCCTCTACCAGAAATTGATTGGAAGGTCGAATCCCTTTCAGGATTCCGTTTGAAATGCTTTCTTGATGCCTACAAAGGGTATCACCAAATACAAATGGCAAAGGAGGACGAAGAGAAAACAGCCTTTTACACAGGAAAGGGTGTCTATTGTTACAAGAAGATGCCCTTCGGCTTAAAGAACGCAGGGGCTACTTATCAACGATTAGTAGACAAGGCCTTCCATAAGCAAATTGGAAGGAACTTGGAAGCCTACGTCGATGACATGGTAATCAAAAGCAGAACTGAAGAGGACCTCCTCTCTGACATTCAAGAAACCTTCGATCAATTACGGGCAATCAACATGAAACTTAACCCCAAAAAGTGTTCCTTTGGCATGGAGGAAGGGAAATTCTTGGGGCATTTGATAACGAAGCAAGGGATTAAAGCCAATCCTTCGAAAGTTAAAGCCATCACTGATCTTCAGGCTCCAAAGTCATTAAAGGAAGTCCAAAGCCTCAATGGGAAGCTTGCGGCACTCAGCAGGTTCCTTTCAAAAGGGGCAGATCGTTCTTTACCATTCTTCAAAACACTCAAAGGGTGCACAGATAAGAAGACTTTCCAATGGAGTTGTGAGGCGGAAGCAGCTTTCGAAAAGCTAAAAGAATTCATAGAAATCTTACCAACACTGACGGCCCCAATCAAAGGCGAAGTGTTGTTCATATACATTGCGGCTTCCTTCGAAAGCATCAGCGCGGTGCTTTTAGCCGAAAGGGAAAAGAAACAAGTCCCAATATACTTTGTTAGCAGGGTTCTACAAGGAGCTGAGCTAAACTACCCGGATTTGGAAAAGCTAATCCTTGCTTTGGTTTACGCTGCGAGACGCCTTCGAAGATACTTTCAGGCTCATCCCATCACAGTCTTGACTGATAAGCCTATCAGACAGATATTGTCGAAACCCGAGAAATCAGGAAGGGTAGCCAAATGGGCCATTGAATTGGGAGAGCATGAAATAGAATATAAAGGTCGAAATTCCGTCAAGGGCCAGGTACTGGCGGATTTCCTAGCAGAAACGCCCTCCGGACCTAGCCAAGACAAGGAGGTCCCTAAGCGACAGCCTTCGAAGACGATCGAAGGATGGAAGCTGTACACAGATGGAGCCTCAAGTTCCGATGGTTCGGGAGCAGGTTTAATGTTGGTCAGCCCGGAAGGAAAAGAGTATACTTATGCACTCCGATTTGAGTTCGAAACCACCAACAACGAAGCCGAATACGAAGCTCTGCTAGCGGGACTTCGGCTAGCAAAAGAAATGGAAATTCAAAATCTGTCCATTTTCGTAGATTCCCAACTAGTCGCCAATCAAGTCAAGGGCTCCTATGAAGCAAGACAGCCCACCATCAAACAGTATCTGGAAAAGACTAAGGAACTTCTCCAAGGTTTCGAAACCTATAATATAGTACATGTCCGCAGGAATCAGAACAAGAAAGCAGATGCCTTAAGCAAATTGGCGTCAATGGCGTTCGCTCATTTAACAAAGGAGGTTCTGGTAGAAGTATTGGCTGATAGGTCAATCGAACAAGGCGAAGTTTCAGACATTGTAACTGAGGAGGCCACCAACTGGATGACTCCAATTAGGGAGTACTTGATCAGCGGCATCTTGCCAGAAGACCCTAAACTAGCTCGAAAGGTCCGTATAAAGGCTCCCCAATATAGACTTATTGGGGATAATCTATACAGGAAATCCTTCTTATCACCGTGGCTTCGTTGTGTGGGGCCAAAGCAGGCTTCGAATATCATATACGAAGTTCACGAAGGCTCTTGCGGGTTACATGCAGGCCCTCGCTCCGTTGTCTCAAAAGTAATGAAGCTCGGGTATTATTGGCCATCCATGCACAGGGATGCCATGGAAATAATACAAAAGTGCGAAGCATGTCAGATCCATTCCAAGGTCCCAAGAATGCCTAAGCAAGACATGACCTCCGTTACGTCAGCATGGCCTTTCTGCCAATGGGGAATTGACATAGTCGGACCCCTTCCAGTTGCTCCAGGGGGAGTAAAGTTTTTGGTGGTAGCCATAGACTACTTTACCAAATGGGTTGAAGCAAAGCCCTTGGCATCAGTGACAGGAAGACATATGGAGAAATTCGTATGGGAACACATAATCTGTCGTTTCGGTGTCCCTCACATTATCATCTCCGACAATGGAAAGCAGTTTGCCGAAGGGGTGTTCCCAACCTTCTGCGAAGGTCTTAAGATCAAACAGTCATTCACTTCCGTTTATCATCCCCAAGGTAATGGGCAAGTAGAAGTTACGAACCGGGATATCATAGAAGGAATCGAAAAGAGATTGGGACGAAGCCATCATGGGTGGGTAGACGAGTTGCCCCAAGTTTTGTGGGCACATAGGACACACCCTAAGTCAAGCCACGGGGAGACTCCTTTTAGCCTCACCTATGGAACGGAAGCTGTTATACCCTCTGAAATAAGCATCGAAACGGAACGCATCGTGAACTTTGAAGAATGGACAAATAATGAAAAGGTTCGAGAAAATCTTGATCTTCTGGAAGAAAGAAGAGAAATAGCTTCGATCAGGGAGGCTGCCCACAAACAGAAGATTAAAAAGTACTATAACAGCCGAGTTCGACCTTCCACACTCAAGCCAGGTGACTATGTCCTTCGTCTGAATAGCGCAAGCAAAGCTGAATACGAAGGAAAACTAGGGCCAACGTGGGAAGGACCCTACGTTATATCAGAAGCCTACGGCAATGGCGCGTACAAGCTCGCAACACTTAAAGGGGAAGTCATGGATAGAACTTGGAACGGTACTAACCTTCGTAAGTTTTACATATAAAACTTACTACTCATCTTGTTTTTCAAATTTCATGTAACGCATTCTTCTCATTCGGGGAAAGAAGCATTAATGGTAGGTGTCCTAGTATTCATTTCTTAAAATGATGTAATCCTCCCTACCCAATTAATGATATAACGCATTTCCCTCAAATCTCTTGTTTCGTTCTTTACAACAAAGATTTGTCCAGCCAAGTAGTGTAAAAGTTTCAATGTCGAAGGATGTGGCAAGGCACAAGCCTTGTATATATGTAACATCCAGTATAATTCACATTAACTTTCCTATGAAGTCTCAGGGTATTAAAAGCCCTTTGCTACTTAAGGATAAAGGCGGAGTGGGTCGCGACCCTCTGTCGCAATCAAATTATACGATTGCTTAAAATCTTGGTCCAAAATACACACAATAAGGTTATAACCTTAGGTTGTATGTGTACGCTCTTGAAGTAAGCGTAAGAGAAGATAAACATGACAAAAAGAGTGGGACATATTCCACTAAATTATGACGAACAAAGGCTACGTGAAGTCTTAGTCACAAAAAGGACGATTGTCTAAAGTTACTGGTCGAAGCCCAGCGACACAAAGGATAAATTGTTCAAACAGAAATAAAAGATAAAATTATAGCATGGTGGGGACCATTTCAAGGTAGAGCAGAGTTGGATTTCCTTGTTGAGGATGAAGGTTGGATCTTCATAGGCTTCTTTGCCAACAGCTCCTCAATTGAAGCCAATGGATCTTTGGTCACTTCGGAAAGATATGGGTACTTTGTTGAAATAAAAGCATCACCAGCTTCATCAAACTCTCGCTCCGAATTGGGGCGATAGTAAGACACCTCCGACAGAACAACGAGTTTCTTTGTTTTGGCAACTTCTTCCAAGGCGGTGCACGTTCCGTAGAAGATGGCTGCGTTCACAAGCCTCCCAATAACTTCCCCTACCTCATCGCTACGGTACAATTCCATAGCAACATGAGGAACAACTCTTGAAACTACCTCAGCTCGGTCCCTCTCCAAGATTTGCAGCTGGGATTCAAGATCATGGAGTTTATCAACCACGTTACTCTCCTGCTCAGCTAGCCTAGACCTTTCAATCTCCAAGCTTGTACATTTAGACTCAAGCGCGGCAATTTGGGCTCTATAGATGGAAACTTTGGACTCCTCAACCTTCAATTTATTACACCTCTCCTGGGATTCTTTCAGTTGGATTTCGAGTCTGTTAATTTTGACCCGCATATCTCGTACGAAGGGATTCTTCTCAAAGTCCTCCATCACCTCTTTACACTTAGCCTCCAACTTATCATATCCCTGATCCTTAGCTTTTTCTTTAGATAAAATAGCATCCATTTTTACCCTCGCATCCAACAACGTTTGCATTAATTCCCTTGTTCGCGAATTAAGATGATTATCCAAAACAACCTGCCTAGCGTAACTTTTGGAGTGAAAATCGCAGAGTTCTTCAATAGACATGTTATTCAAAACTCTTTTCCAGCTGGTAGGCGTCATTTTGTCAACCAATTGTCGACAGGCATGTGCAGTAGGAAGTTCCACAACATCGGGAAGGCCTGAAAAAGCATAGAACACAAGTTATATGGCGAATGGCTTTCGATACGCATGAAAGATGCTAGCTTACTTGGAGTAGGATCACAAGGGATCGTTAGAGGAGTGGGTATAAAAGTTTTAGAGGGTGATCCTTTGGCTTTCACAACTCTCGTTGGAAGGCTGGGAAGGGCTAATTTCCTCTTTGGAGGACTCCTTACAGACATGACAGCCTTTGCTCTACTACTTCTCTTGCTTGAAACACCGGAGGACCTTGCGAGCCTCATTTGAAATTCCTTGATAAGGGGGTCATCGGAATCTGCAACAGTTTCCACAAACTGCGGGGTTTTGTCATTCTCAATTGACATAGATGGAGAACCTACCCCATAGCTTGTTTCTTCTGGCTCTTTGGGGACAAAACTAACTTCTCTAACACCACGAGCCACGACGAAGTTCCTGAATGCCATCCCTACAGAGATACAACGAGAAGAGATAAATATCATCAGATAAGTAATTTACTTTATTTTAATAAGTATACGCATACTTTTCCCATTGCAGATTATAGCAGGTTCCAGCGGAGAGCCTTCCCAATGATCTACAATCCCCGCCATAAACAGTATCGGCTCAGGAAAAGTTTGCACGTCAAATGGGTGACGTTCAAGACGTTGGTAAAGGGGATAGCTTCTGACGAAGTGTGGCAAAGGATCATCAAAACGTTTCTCGTCAAAACGAAAGTCTTTGTCTAGCAACGCTGGATACTGGGGAGGTATGATAGTGTCTTGCACATAGAAAAACAAACCTTTCCATTTTCTTATGTTGGCAAAAGGTTTTGTTATTAAACAGGGAACATCAGGTTCACTTCTTTTGCCTAAAGTTAACCAATCACCACCAGGGCAAAGGTTGGTAAAACCTCTAAGCACGTTAAGCGTGGGTTCATAGCCATAAGCTTTGCATACAACAATGTAGGTGGTTAGTTTAGCCAGGCCAAACGGGTTCAACCTAGAGATATGTACTTGATAATACTGTAAAAATTCTAAGATTAGTGGATGAATAGGAATCCTAAAGTTGGATTCCGTAAAAGCATGAACATACAACCCAACATATCCAGCAGGGGCATCAAAGATACTTTGGTTTTCGTTTGGTAACATAATTTTAACTTCTTTGGGCATAGGGTATTTCCTTAAAAACTCCATTAAAGCCTGTTCCGATAAGGAACATTTTTGCTGCCTGATAATCCTTTTGGCTGCCATACTCATATCGTATTTGTAACAATGAGAACGAGGTGGGATAATTACCTTAAAATTTTTGAAGAAGCACAAAGCACCGTACTGTGTATGTGTATTATGGGCGCAACCAAAAAGTATGATCAAGTAGGGATTAGAAAGAGTTTATGCATATTTATTGGAAATTTACCCTAACCGTCCACGTGTACTCATAGTTTGAGACTTTGAGTAGAATACGGATTCCAAACCATTTTTCAATTTTGAAAAGAAGTTTGAAATTACCGATATAGTAGCTGCTGCAGCCTAGGGTGTAGTAGGTGGAGAGTTATTAGCCGCATTTATTGCGCATACTTTCTTTAAACACTTATCTTTATCTCGTTCGGCTTTGTGACAGAGGGGATAGAGTGTAGCAGATTTTTTGAGTCGAAAGCAATTTATACTCGTACGTACATATCGCCTTCGACTGGGGGGCTTGATGATGTACCCTCCTAACGGGTCGAAGGACTCCCCTTCGAGCCTGTAGAAAGCCCTCCCTTCGGAGGCCCAGGTTAACCTTCTAATACGTTTCATTGGCGTAAAACCATTCGCCTGCGAATGGTTACCATGTGGGAATCCGCCAATCGAAGCCCTAAGCCCTTCGGGGTATTCCTGACGAAGGGACTAACACGAAGGATCATCCAGACCTGGTCAAACCCACGTCTCCTCTATCCTTTGGCTTCCCGCCAAAACAGAGATCGTGGGCTACAAAGCCCTAGCGGTTACCACTTTCCATGGGACGCCCCCATGATCTCCGAACTATGTGCAACCGCCCACTATGTCCTATTTCTCACCTATAAATAGCATAGTCGGGCCAAGAACAGGGTAAGTAATTTTCAAGTTAACCTCACTCTCTAAATTTACGACCTAAATTACCATTACACATACTTACTCGCACGCCGGAGGTGGTTCGCAGGGTCCAACCCCTGCGCAATCACTTAACGTAGTGTCTTTGTATTTCTTATTCTCAGGTTAAGAACAAGCTTGGCGCAATCTCAACACCCCATTATTCCTTTGATCACCATCGAAGGCTTGGTTGACGAATATTTGTTCAATCACTTGTCAACTGCAATTTTTGATGATTGAACTAGTGAATATGAATACCATCAACGGTAGGTAGCTCCACTTGACGGTTCTTGCAGACTGACATGTTGTTTATTCACCCTTTCCCTCCCTCAAAAATTGCATGTGCTTGTCAACTGCAATTTTTGGTTGAACAAGTGAATAAGAATATACTCCAATGTGCGCCGATCCACTTGAAGACTGAATAAGCACGGAAAGAGCATGAAACTTGTTGATGAGAATGGCCATAAATAAGAAGACTCCTCTTCTTTTGAAGATAAAGTGCACTCAAGCGTACACTTTTCTTTTCTTTGATGAACGAGGCCTGAACTGATATGAACAGACGTCATAATATTGAAGAGCGAGGCCTGCACTGAAGTGTACAGACGTCATATGATGAAGAGCGAGGCCTGCACTGACTTGTACAGACGTCATATGATGAAGAACGAGGCCTGTACAGAAGTGTACAGACGTCATATACTCTCTCTTTACTACTTCTCTCGTCTAACTCCATACCAACCCCATTATCATTCTATCGGCTTGATGTCGTGACCACTGATGGAGTAAAACCCAATATGATGAACTTGATACTGAAGTAATATAACCCGAACTTGTGACTTAAACTTGTACTAATGCGTGACAAAGAGCGGTGTGGAGACTTCGTGCAACATCGAATCCCTAAGTACTCTATACTCTTCAACCAACCAACCATCAAGTATAAGACGTACATCACCTCTTGGATATCCACATCTTCGTGTGACACTGAGTACTACAACGTGACTCCTTAAAGTGATAGTTATTTTGTAATAGAGAGAAAGACAAAATAACTAGATATCCAAGTCCTCGTCATTGTATTGAAAGCTCGAACAAGGATCTCGAAGAATCTTCATCCAACCTCCCCGATATCTTCAGATACTAAGTACACGCACCCATGAAATTTCACTTCAGTCTCAAATAAATAATAATGAATTAACGCCGTAGTCACGTCTTGTGGTTAATGCCCAAATCTAGCCCTTCATGATGCTTTAACTGAACTTTGATAATGGTTTTAACCCGATCATGGTTAAGAGCGCATAGACCATCATCACGGGATTTTACAAATCTATGATTTAAACCGAGAAATAAGTTCTTTCTCGGGATTTTACAAAATTAAGAAGAAACCGTGAGGCAGTAACAGATTGAATGTGGCATGACTGATTTAGATTTTGGTGAACATCAGTTTGGGTAAAGAATATCTTGTGAAGATTACAGATCACATCACAACTTTTAACACCTTTGGCCAACTAACCAACCTTGTACATAGATTAGTGATCACTTGATGAAGGAAACCCGATATACCAATACTGAGAATTGAAGTAGAAGTCCCCAAATTTGTTACTTAAGCTTGCACTAATGTTGGAAGAACGGTGTAGAGAATTAATGCTCCAAGCAAATCTCTAAGTGCTCAATACCCAACCAAAGTATGAGACATTAACACCTCTTGCGATTATCGACAACGTCAATGACGTGTGACACTGAGTATTCCAATAACTCTTAAGTGATAGTTACCCCAACTGCTGGTAACTAGATAACCCAAGTCTTCAACTTAAATTTTGAGCACGAGCAAGTTATCATTGAAGGTCATGCATCCAACCAACCCCGACTTCAAGATAAAATAAGTAGACGCCTTCGTGAAATTCAACTTCAATCACAAATAAAGAATACCGGATTAACTTTGTGATCATCTTGTGTTGTTGACTAGCCAAAAAGAGAAGAAACATGCGCTAATTCTTAGAAGTGCCCATGACTCAAAGTCAGTCCTATCAAACAAAGCTGTCTGACCCAGCTACTTGGATGTGGAATAGTTGTCGTACTGTTTACAGGATTTTACCGTTCTTGAGATTTATCTGAGAAATAAATTCAAGAACTAACTGCACAACAGTAAGTATCAAACTGCTGTAGACTGAACCACTGAATCCTGAATCGCTACGATCTGACCCGCTGTAACCGAAACTGCTAAGATTCAAACCGCTGGAGACTGAACCGATACGATCTGACCTGCTGTAACCGGAACCGCTAAAATTCACATCGCTGGAGACGGAACTTCTAGGAAACTTGCGATAATTCTCCCCCTCAAAAAGGACATGAAATGACCTTTTTGCCAAAGCTGAGAGTCCGTGATGTTTGTGAATTTGTCAGGCACAAAACATGGAAAGAGACAAATGAAACTACTGCAACGAAGATGGTGATTAAGGCTCTCTTGTAGTAACCCCTTGCTTTCCTCATCATCAATGGTTTAGTAGATTAACAATTCATTGAAGCTCGTAATATGCCACAACCGCTTGATGAAATGCATATGACTTTAAAGTGAGTAAAAGGTTAAAACATGTCTCCAAACAAATCACCTCTTGTCTTTAAGCCTGACTACCTCTTGAGAAGATCTTGAACAACAATCCCGTTAGAAGCTTGAGAGACAACAATCACTTGATGAAGCTTGATAAAGAACAAGTCCGCGACTTAAACTTGCACTAAATTATGATTTAGAACCTATATTGAGTACAACAACGTAACTCCTTTAAATATAGGTAGTGATATATACCCAACCTTCCATCCTTAATTGTATATATCCACTTCGTGAACATCCAAGTCTAATCACCTTAAATTGCAAATTGTGATTTAGAACCTATATTGAGCACAACAACGTAACTCCTTTAAATATAGGTAGTGATATATACCCAACCTTCCATCCTTTATTGTATATATCCACTTCTTGAACATCCAGGTCTAATCACCTTAAATACGCTCGAGCAAGGGTCATCAAACATCGTGCATCCATCCACCCCGAGATGTTTGTGACACTAAGTACACCAACCCGTGAATTAACAAACCAACCAAGTTACCATAATTTCCCAATTCCTGCTGATCTTGAAGCTCAAACTTATCCCAAAAAAAATAGTCAAACCCCGTAAGTTTAATTTTGTCTAAATCCAAGTCCAGCCTACTTGACCAAAATTAATTTGACGGGATTTTACAGCTCTTGAGATTTAAACCGAGAAATCGAATCTTTCGCGGGATTTTCTAAAATCTACAAGAGAAACCGTGAAATCATCACGAATAGCCTAAAGTGAAGAGCAATACTGATATTCGAGATTCAAGTCACAGAAGTCAAATCACAACTTGATCAAATTTCAACCGGTCAAGTCACAGTTTGTCAAGCTGCCACAAGTCAAATCGCAAACAACCATATTGCAATGAGTCGAATCACAAGTGTTAACTCGCAACGTCAAATCGCAACTGGTAGCATCGCAATCAGTCGAGTTGCAACAAGTCAAATAGCTACTTGTCAATTCGCAATTAATCAAATTGTAATTAGTCAACTGAAACTCAAATTGCAAATATCAAATCGCAGGCTCACTCAAATCGTAGGAATCACTAGGACAATGCTGACAAACTCACAACTCTGTAATCACGTTGACATTCATATACCCAAATACAAGTTGTGACGTGTGAATCCTTGTAAAACTTTGTACCACCAAAATATGCCACACCCTTTATCAAATATTATCAAACATTTGTGTATCCTAAATTTAAATTTGGATAACCAATTTTGATAGACCATGTCAGCATATTGCGGCCCAATCCATAACCACACCAAATTCGTCCATGTATAAACATTCACGGCCCATCAAAATCTGTAAACCCAGTCCATTCCATTTTAGATATCAATCAATTATAGTCACACTTTGTTACAGCCCGTAATTGAAGTACCATAAGCGTCAAAGCCCATTCAAGTTGCTGGTCCAATAAAATAATCATCATCATTCTCGGCCCAGTGAGAATCCAACTGCAGTCCATACTTCAATAGCCCAATCCAAACCCTTATTAAAACAAAACCCGGTCATAAGCCACGACTTTGTGTATAAAATATACACTTAATCCCAAATTATTCTAACCCTAATCCTTATCTCATCCGCCCCCCTCTCTTCTAACTGCCTCTCACCCACAAACCCTAATCCCAATCTTCATCACTAACTAATCCTCTTCTTTCTATTAGCAATCAAACACAAACGCAACCAGTAACTTACTCGAACCTATATCTTCTTAAATTCCTTAGTTGGAATCAAGAAATCACGTTGAAGGTTTGAGGATCCTTCGAAAGGTCTAAGGTAGGTTCGACATATGTTTTGTATTTGATTTTCATTTAACCGAACACAAAGAAGGATGAAACACGATTGTTTTGTCCTTTCTTTAATTTTTCGGATATTGAAAGAGGCATATCTTCGAAAGAAATTTGACCAATGATGACAAACGTGTATAACTCTTAAGATTTTTAAGGATCTAATCACGAGTTTCACGGACCTGAGGTCAATCTTGTTTTTCTATTCATTTAAAGTAATTACTTTAAGATCAGTGATGGTATCTTCATCGTGTGTTTGTTCTTGTAATGGGCTTTGAACATTTGTTGTTCCACATGACAAAAAATCTGAGATCCTTTTGTTATCATCTCATTGCTTGAGTGTCGTTCAATATTTTGGATCTGTGAGGATTTGGTTTTGACTTGCAAAGATCGATAAGATCTTGACATCCATACAAGGTGCGAGTCAAAGCAAGACTGAGATCATTTGTATTTTACTTATAACGTCTCATATTGTACCGTAGATTGGGAGGTGAGTTTATTGAGCAGGATGGGATTAGGAAAGTGATAAATTAGTTATAGATATTGTCTGGTTTGTATTTGTTGTTGGCATTCTTGCGTAAATTTGTTTTTGTTTTGTGCACTTTGACTGATGATGGTTAAACGGACTGAGGTTCAAAACAGTTAGGTATTTTGTTGTGGTCTTGAGTAGACAAGCCGCATCTAAGTAAGAACACAAACCGAGTTCGTGAGTAAATGGACAAACCGAGTTCATGACTGTACAGACAAACCGCATTCGTGAGACAAACCGAGTTCGTGAGCATATGGACAAACCGAGTTCGTGATTATGCAGACAAACCGAGTTCGTGGTTAAACAGACAAACCGAGTCCATGACTAAGTAGACAAACCGCGTCTTAGACAAACCGCGTTTGACCAGTCAAAGCTGTCACTATCACCCATTTTGTCCCCATTATCCATTTGTGGCAAACAGCCAAACACCATCCAATAGAACACAAACCGCATTCAAAAACATCACAAATTTGACACAAGCAGCTGCTATGAACATAAAGCCACAAACCCACAAAAATGCCACTATGAACAAACAAGAACACCCCTTTTTACACTCGATTCAACACAGATTTGAGGACCACAATCTTCACCACAACACATCCAACATAGGACTTGTAGTAATGCAACATGACATGGGACATAGAAACAATCAAGGCCCAAACATTTGATGTGTTGAAAAACAAGTTCGAACACACAAAGATGTATAGACTTTAACTTGTTTATAACATTTTTTTTACTTGAAGTATTAAAACCCAACTCAGCCCCATTAGATGTAGTTCGAACCAATGAAAGGAAGAAACAAAACAATAGAAAACCAAACTGATTGAACCCAAGTAGATTAGCAAGAATATAAACCCCACTCACAATTCACATCTTTCTTGACATATCTTGAAGTGAAATTCGAACCAGAAAATGCAAACACCAAATGGACCTTTAGATATTAGAAGGATAGTAGCAGCCCAATAATGACCAACCAAAAACAAAAACAGGAAACTCAGTTCGAACCACAAGGCACATCACAGAAGTGATACTCGAGCAAAAGAAAAATTAGAAAGCAAGAAGATAGACACCACTAATCCAAGTTCAAAACAGTTTAAGCAAAACAGGTTCGAATCCAAATAAAAATAACACCGACACACAATCAAATCGGACCTAACCATGGCTCTTGATACCAATTGTAGGAAATAACCATATTGATTGTGTGGATGATTCGGGTGGTCTTGGGTTATGGAAGATTAGATCCATTGTTAGAGAGATGAAGAACTAGAGAGAGGTAAGGGAAAACTTGTGAATATTAGATTAGTGTGTGTAAAAGTTACAAGAGTTCCAACCCTTCCCAAGTGTGGGAAGGGGTATTTATACTTCTACATATTTGGTGCCCCTAGTGGGCTGTGGAGTGAGCTGACAGTGGGGAAAGCCCCGACCCACTCCACAAATATAAATACGACTAATACTATTAATACTAATACTAATAATACTAAGCTAATATAAATAAGCCTACGAGCTATGTGATATGCTAAATAGATACTCGGGGTGACCGAGCCTTCATCTGAATATTTATATTCCTAACAAAGACTTTCTCAAATCCTAACCCAGACCGTTCTGAACCGGATTCCCCCGAAAGGGATAACACGGACACAACGAAGTGCACCCATGATTTAGTGAGTCGCTGGAGATCACCCCACGACTGTAGACCGTTTGGAGTAAACACTAAGCGTAACCCACAAGGAGTTACCGAAGTGACCTGCTGTCAGAGTTGTTTGATGTTGTTCTGGAAGGATTTCCATTCAATCATTGATAATCACAATTGTGACTTTTCTCATGAATGTTCTCGGCAGATTGCTAAGATCTGCGAAGGACACTTTCTTAATTTTACATCTGCTGCCCATGATGTAGAACAACAGAGTAATACTAAGTGTACCTAAGAGATCTTTTATGAATCTCATGGCTCTAGACTCAATTAGTGCACATTTGTTTGGTCGTCGAAGGCGTGGAGCAGATTGCCGCCTTTTCAATATCATCACTCTCGTAATGAGAGGTCGATAGATTATGAAGGGTTCTCCGTGTGAATGGAACAAATGTGTTTTGAGAGACACTTGAGTGGCTTAGAAGGTTTATTAGTGCGTCACTGGGTCCATGACGTCTTTAGTCTTCAATACCGGTGATGCTCATCAACCAGTAGATTATGAATTGAACCCGGTGTCTGCCCTAAGGTTGAACAAATGGAGGGCTATTTCTTTTCACCCTTTTCTTTGCTTTTCTTTTTAATTCTTCAACCCCTTCTTTCTCCTTTCATTCATTTTCTCCTTTTTAATATCATACCTAGGACTTTCTAGTTCTAAACTATTGGTATTGTCCTTGGGTAGATCCCTCCGGCTCTGGCGGATCATAGGACAGTTTTCCCTAACCTTAGTCACCTTATAACTCCATGACTATCCTAATGATGCCATAAAACCAAAACCATTGAAAATCTCTCAAAGTGTCAATAATTTGTAAAGACATTTTGTTGACACCTTGAGAGTTTGATGATTTTCAGAAAGACTCCCCCTTAACATGTGCGCATAAGTAATAAATTTGAAATTTGCACATGCCGGAAAGAGTTGGCACTTTTGAATTGATTGACTTTCAATGAACCTGATCGTCGCGAGACACGCTTACATCACCAGTTAAACTGGCTTGAAATTATTACCCGTCCAGATCAGATTCAAAGATTATCGCTCGAAATCGGTACATTCTACTCAGACACGTCCTTTGCGAGATACGCTTACATCACCAGATAAACTGGCTTGAAATTATTACCCGTCCGGACATGTCCTTTTGACTACTGACTTTTCCTATCGTCAATTCGAGGGTCAATTATGAGTTTGAGCACAAGAGATTCCAGCAAATGAGACATCATATTTTAATCATCTTTTACTTCTCCCCCTCAAAAATAGCATACTCATGATGTTTTTGGAAAACGTTTATGATTAAAATATGTTGTTTTTGAGTTTTTGGGAAGAATTTCAAGAACATTTATATTTTTCTGAACAAAGATTATATTTTCAAATACTCCCCCTTAACAAGGGAATACTTTTCCTTATGAGCAGAATGTTTGAAAAACTTTGGAAAAACATTCTGGTTTTAATTCTGCTCATAAGTAAGAAGCTTTCGCTCCTTTTTCAGGATTGAGGCACTGAAGCGTACCTCAGGGTCCTTTCTTTGGGGTCCGGGTTGTACACTGTTATTTGTGCACAAGCCGTTGTCATATAAGAGCAAATGATGAGATAATGACAAATTTGTGACAAATAATACCATTGAGTTTACTTAGGATGGCAGAAAGTGAGAATGTTTTGAATTCTCGCTCATCCTCCCACGTAACTCTCTAGACTTCTCATTTGCATCCGATATTGAGGTTGGAGATCTTCAGCTGCAGACGCAGAAATAGAAGCTGTTTGATCTATTGATGATGATGTTTCTGGTTGAGGTGCATCTCCAGCAACTACTGTGGTTGTAGTTACTGGTGTACCATATTCTTGATTATCGACGAATGGTTGTGCAGCGGAACTGATGGATACATCTGATGCACGACTAACTAGAATTCCATCGAAGAGTGGAGCAAACAAATCTTCTAAATCCTTTCTGTTGAACGGTAATGAGCTAGCTGAAGATTCAGGAAAGTTGAGACGGTTGTGTGCGGGTTCTAAGCTGTTTTGCTCAGAAGCCATAACATTAAGCTCGGGTCCGAAACTGAGTTATTCCGAAGCCATGGTCATATCTGAAAAGCAAGAAGAGACAAACAGAGAACATGGATCCCCAAATTAAACTGGGTTCCAGATGTTAGAAGCATAAAGTTGTAGTGTCAATTGTCTTCTTGACACTCGAGCACGCGATTTCCATGGTATTAGTTTTGGTGCCAATGTCTAAAATCTTTCCTGTAGGAATCCACCTAAGACCAATCATTTTGAAAATTCTACCTGTGGGAACCCACCTAAGGTTAGATCTAGGAGAAGTTTTCCTTTTAGATGCAGTGGAATGAACTGTGGGAGCATCACTTAGTTGAGAAAATCTACATCCTATTTTGATCCACTTTTTAGGTTTCTGAATCTTTTCATTTGATTCAACGGGTTTGTTTGGTTTGATTGTCTTAGTCAATTGTGCCTTTGCACATGAATTCACTTCTTGAAGATATTTAGACACACAAACATTGCAACTACTCTTAGACGCTCGCAAATACCTATTTGTCTGTTGAGTGCTCCTAGGTTTTGGTTTGCTACTACTAGCAGTGTTCTGTACAACAGTGGAAGGCATCACACAAGGTTTTGAACCTAGAATTCCGTCCTTTTGAAGTAGTGCCTTTTTCCTAGCTTTTTCTAGATCATAGTTCTTGTACATGTCATTTATTCCATAAGACTCTTTACTTTTAATGCTCGATTTAGACACTGTTTTTGAACTAATCCTAGATGAGCTAGGTATAACCACGTGTTGAGCTTTTGCAGAAACAGATGCATTTTCCTTAGGCCAAGAACATGATGTGACAGGTTTTGTTAAGTCATTTTTCTCAACAACTTGGGAGGCAAACCGAGATTTTGAAAATTTAGGTCGTTCAGATTTAAACGCAGTTGGTTGTCTAACCACTGATTGTTTTCTGATAGGCTGAAGAGACAGTTTCCCCAAGATTGATGGTTTCACAAACTTAGTATTCATACTCTGGCCATTTAATCTTCTTAACTTGTTTTGCAATGCAGCATATGCAAACACCTTTGCTTGAATTTGGCCTTTTAACAAATCATTTTCCTTAATCAATGTATCCATACGATTACTTTCTTCATTCAAAGATTTATCATTGTTGCCCGAAGTTAAAGATTCGTTTTGCAGTTTAAGTTCAAGTGAGATGCAATGTGCCTCTAGTTTTGAAAAATCTTTTTGAAACTGGGCAATGGTCTTTTTAAGACAAGTATTTTCAAACTCAAGAGTTTGGTTTGATGGTACATTTGTTTTGTTTTCATTTACTGGATCAGGCAAAGGTAGTTCGGTTAGTAGGCAATCATGAGCAGATATACTATAATTGATAACTAGTTGTACCTCAGCCATTGGCTCTTTGTCAAATATCGGCTCTGTGTCATGTGTGGTTCTGACATCTGCATAATCAGTATCTGCATCATTCATTGATATGCTGCTGTCATCCTTAGCCATTGGCTCTATGTCAAATATGGGCTCTGTGTCATATGTATGTCCGACATCTGCACAAACCGCATCTGTATCATTCCTTGATTTGTTGTTATCATTCTGCTTTTCAAATTCAATCTCACTGCTTTCTGTTTCTATCCTACTGCTTTCTGTTTCCATCCCACTGCTTTCTGTAGCACCCAAATTAGGTTCCAATGTTTTAACTGTAGTAGCTTGCTCTTCTTGAATCTGCAACTTCTTTTCATTCACTCTTTTGTCATACTCTCTTCTGTGAAGTACTCTTTCAGCAATTGACTTTTCAATCGAATCCATTTGTTGGGTCAACATGTCTTTGAAAGTTTTAACCTCGATACTAGTGTATTCCAAAAAATACTTGCATGTCATGATGCTTTCGAAATCTGATGATAACCAGGAAATGATGAACTGCTGAAATTGTTCATTGAGCACTCTAAAGGCGACCGTGGATTCATTCTCATGAAACTTTTTATTTTCAAGTTGCTTCTCTAGTTTATCTACGTTGAGGAACATCATTTTTGTGAACATCTCAATGTCTTCTCCAAAGAGTGTTGAGAATGCCCGTTTGAATCCATCCTCGGTACGAGTTCCTTTTAAGTCTCTGTTTGAGAGGACCTTAAGATGTGAATGAAGAAATCTTAAACATGTCATGCATTTCTCTTTCGATTCTCTCTCTTTTTGTTGCATTAATACCTCTTGCGTATCTCTCTCTTTTAAACTTGATTCCATTTGATTTCGTTCTGATGTGAGATAAAGTTGATCTTGGATCGTTCCAAAGAAATAGGAGTTGTGGTTGTTGAAGGTTAAGGTTTGGAAATTCGTGACTTTAGTTCGTTCATTTGATTGATACATTTTCACTCCCCCATGATTGTTGCGATGAAATCGAAAGAATCAAACCAAAATGTATCACACTTAAGGTTGAACTCAGTTGTTGTTGTGAAGTTGTTGTCCTTTGCAGAAGATCGATCGAAGAATTTCTTAATGATGATATTGGTTTCCCTCCAAAATTTGAATTTGAAAATTTTCTTTTACCAAAATTTGAAATTCTCCAAAAAATGCAATTCTAACGTTATAAGAAAATTTTGAGTTTGAGAAAATTTTACGCCAAATTTCACCGTAAAAATTCGAATTTTGACCTAAAAATTTGAATTTTCGGCCAAAATTTTCACTCTTATACCAAAATTTGAATTTCGCTTAAAAATTGAAAGTTTAGTTCCGTGTAAAAATTGCGAGACAGTAACTCAAATGCGATAGAACTAGGCCAATTCCGAAACTAGCACCAATTGCGAGAGGTTTAATCCAATTGCGAGAGGTTGCAATTTCGAGAATTTTGAATTGCGAGAAACCCTTTTCTCTCGCAATTCAAAATGCGAAAAAACCCTCTTTTTATCAAAAATCTTTACAAGATATTGATATGATCGAATGACGAGTAGTACTTTTTATCAAATCTTATACAAGAAATGATAAAAAACTTCAAAGCGTAGCAAGTAGATTCGAACAAGGGTCCTTTTGTTGCGTGTTTAGCCCACGTCCTCTCCTCTTTTTTCCGTACAACACAAAAATCTCACAACTTTTGATCTTAAACTTCACGTAACACACCAAAATCACACAGCTTTTTCACAAAAAAAAAAAAAAAAAAAAAAAAAAAAAAAAAAAAAACTACACGTTAATCACAAAAAAACTACGACCTTTTTATTCGAAACCCACGTAAAAATCAAAAAGAAGAGAAAAAGTACACGACTTGGTGAAGAATACGCAACTTTATAAGCTTAACAAATGAAAACAACGACACAACTATATCCTAAATCTTTGTTTGGCTTTGATACCACTTATTGGTCACCCTTTTTAGATCAACTTAGACAGATATAAGAAAGAACGAGAGAGATAGATTGAGAAGAAGAAGAGAAATGGAAGATCTTAATTCACATATAAAATTGACAATAGTTTAGCATACTTTGTGAATAAAATCAACAACTGAAATGAGCACCCAAGCACCCTATTTATAGGAAGAGAATAGGGCAACATGTGCTTGGAGTGCTTCTAGAAGTATTACATTGGATCCCACGGCCCATGGGCTACTAATGGACCGTGGGCTTTTACTCTAACATATAACCCATAGCAACCTATTTTGTAAACATGGCCAAGACTTGGATATTTTCGTGAAACGTGTTCCCAACACCTTCCCACATCAAATTGTATGATGGGTCGACAAACCCCCAAGATCATCTTAATCGGTTCATCGGAGCAGCGGGTCAAGGAGAGTGGCCGATGCCCGTATGGTGCAGGATGTTCCAGCAAACCCTGGATGGGAGAGCCTGAGGGTGGTTCGACCGTCTTCCTCCAAGTAGTATAGACGAATGGGCAGATCTCAGGGCTTAATTTGAAACCCGTTTCTCCCTACACAAAGCGTGCACTAAGGACCCAACCGAGATAATGAAGATTGTAAGGAAAGCCAATGAGACACTGCCAGAGTTTAAAGAAAGGTGGACTACTGAAACAGGATTTATACAAGGGGCTCCTAAAATTATGAGAATTTCTTCATTTAAGAACGGCTGCAAATGCCTGGAGTTGGCCAAACGGTTTTTCGACAAGGTTCCTCGAACAGTCAATGAGATGATGATCAGGGTGGATGATTTTGTGCGAGCGGAAGAGGCGTTCATCAACACTGAGCTACCCCAAGGAGAAAGTCAGGACCGATATAGGAAGACGTCAACCGGATCCTTCCGGAAAGATGACAGAATACACAGGAGATATGGAAATGAGAACAAAAATGAGGGACGATCCGGTTATCCTAACAGAGACCATCATGACCAGTACAAGCACAGGGACCGGCCGGCACCATACCTCCCGGTGCGAAATGATTATCAGGGTCGCAACGCTCCTCGTTTGACGCTTGATTCACTCACAAAACCTCCGAAAGAGATCTTAGCCACGGAGCATCAGTTACGATTACCTCCCCCAACGCCGATGTGGGATCCGCCCAAGAAGGAGAACCAAGATAGGTATTGCGACTATCATGGGGAAAAGGGGCATTTCTCAAATGATTGTTACCAGTTGAAAAGACAGTTGGAATTAGCTCTAGAGTCCAGAAAGTTGAACCACCTAGTTAAAGACGTACGTCAAAGGGGGAGAGGTGCACCGAAGAGAGATCTTCCAGCCAAAGATAAGATAATCAATATGATCAGCGTGAAGCCAAAGCAGAAGAAGCGTAAATCTTTGGAGCATGAAGAAGGATGGATGAATGTCCCCATCACCTTCCCACCCATACCTACCGGAGACGTGTCTGACGAACCTCTCATTATAGAAGCTACGATGGAAGGATACCTGGTAAGAAGGGTGTTTGTAGATGAAGGAGCATCCGTAGAAGTCATGTTTGAGCATTGCTTTGATAACCTAAGTCCAGAGATAAAGTCCCGGCTGAAACAAACTCAAACGGACCTACTAGGGTTCGCGGGACAAGTGACCAAACCGTTGGGGAAAATAGAACTAGATTTATCATTCGGAGAAGGAGGACTATATAGGAGGATGACCATGAAGTTTACCGTCATACGGGCCCTGTCGCCGTATAACGTCATTCTCGGGAGAACCGGGTTGAAGATGATAAGGGCAATTCCTTCAACCATACATGCTATGATGAAATTTCCAACCCCCAGAGGGATAGTCACTTTGAAGGCCCGTCAAATGGTTATCTCGGAATGCCGGAGGTTAGAAGAATCTCAAAGAGTTCCTGCGGAACTAGATGATGGACCAGCAGAAGAGGTGGCTGAAACAGGAGCCACTGAAGAAGTTATGGTAAACCCGGCTTACCCGGAACAACTGGTGACCATAGGAGGTAGTTTTTCTCCGGAATGTAAGAAGAAGCTCAAAACGCTACTCAAGAAAAATATGGACGTCTTCGCCTGGACGCCGGCATACATGACGGGGGTCCCGAGACGCATCATTTAGCATACGTTGAATGCCAACCCCTCGATAGAACCGGTATGCCAAAAGCGCAGAGTGTTAGCCCCGAATCGGAGCCTGGCCGTAACGAAAGAAGTAAAGGAATGGGTGAAGGCAGGTATTGTTCGCCCGGTCAAGTATCCGACATGGATCTCAAATCCGGTTCTTGTTAAAAAATGCGATGGAAGCTGGAGAATGTGTATTGACTTTAAGAACATCAACTCAGCCTGTCCGAAAGACTACTATCCCTTGCCGGAGATCGACCTAAAGATAGAATCAGTCATGGGGTTCAAATACAAATGTTTCCTAGATGCTTACAAAGGCTATCACCAGGTCCAGATGTCAAAGGAGGATGAAGAAAAGACAGCCTTTTACACAGATCAATGGACGTATTGCTATACCAAGATGCCTTTCGGACTGAAGAATGCCGGGGCAACATACCAACGCATGGTGGATACAGCTTTCCAATCTCAGATAGGATAGAATTTGGAAGCATATGTGGATGACATGGTCATCAAAAGCAAGGAAGAAAATGAAATGTTGGGAGATATTGCTGAGACGTTTGATAATTTGAGGATGATCAACATGAAATTAAATCCCAAAAAATGCTCATTCGGCATGGAGGAGGGGAAGTTCTTGGGATATATGGTGATCTCCGAGGGGATTAGAGCCAATCCAAAGAAGACAAAAGCTCTGATGGATATGCAATCCCCCCGGACCTTGAAAGAAATGCAAAGCCTCAGTGGCAAGTTGGCAGCCCTGAACCGATTTCTGGCTCGGTCAGCCGAAAGGTCATTACCTTTCTTTAAAACGCTAAAGAACATAACCAAGGAGAACAAAGAAGAGCACCGGTGGACGAAAGACGCAGAAGGTGCCTTCCAAGAAATGAAGAAACTCATAGCAGACCTGCCATCCCTAACAACCCCAACGGCTAAAGAAACGTTGTATGTGTATCTAGCCGCCTCGCAAGATGCCGTGAGTGCCGTTCGCTTGACGGAAAGGAAGGGCAAGCAACGTCCAGTACACTATGTTAGCCGAACACTCAATGAAGCTGAGAGAAACTATGCACCAATGGAAAAATTAGCATTATCTTTATTGCATATGTCAAGGAGACTACGGAGGTACTTGGAGGCCCACCCAATCAAGGTCATTACTGATCAGCTGATCAAACAGATACTCAACAAGGCTGAGGCGTCCGGAAAGCTAGCTAAGTATTCCGTTGAGCTAGGCGCGTATAACATTACATATGAGCCACGTAATGCAATAAAGGGACAAGTGTTGGAAGATTTCCTCTCGGAAACCCCCATAGGAGACAGCTCGGATCGATACTTCAGTCAGCCAGCCGTGAAAGCAGAAAAGGATAGAGTTAGAAAGTGGTTATTATTCACTGACGGAGCATCCAATAGTAAAGGTTCCAGAGCAGGACTTGTGCTAGTAAGTCCGGACGGTGTGGAATACACCTACGCCCTCCGGCTAGACTTTGACAGTACTAATAATGAAGCGGAATATGAAGCCCTCCTAGCAGGACTTCAGATGGCAGAGAGGATGCACGTGCAACGTATCGAAGTGCGAGTAGACTCCAAACTGGTGTCGAATCAGATAAATGGAAATTATGTGGCGAGCAATGAAAGCATGATCCGATACTTGGCTAAAGCAAAAGAATGCATTGCGAAATTTCAGCACTTCTCCATTCGGAACATCCCCAGAAATCAAAATCAGAAGGCCGATATATTGAGTAAGTTAGCTACGGTGGCTTTCGATCATTTGACGAAGGAGGTATTGGTAGAGGTGTTGAGGGAAAGATCCACCAAAGGAAAGGAGATCAATGACATAGTCGTGGAAGAGGGGGAAAATTGGATGACACCCATCATCCGATGCTTGGAGGAAGGGATATGGCCAGAAGACCAGAACGAAGCTCGAGCACTAAGAATGAAAATAAGCCAATACGTGATGGAGGAAGGAATGATTTACAAGAAGTCTTACTTGGTTCCTATGTTGCGGTGTGTCGGACCACTGCAAGCAAATTACGTGATCCGAGAAATACACATGGGGGCTTGCGGAATGCATTCGGGTCCAAGGTCCGTAGTGGCAAAGGCCATGCGGCAAGGGTATTATTGGCCTACCATGAACCGGGACGCTCGTAACGAGATACAGAAGTGTGATTCGTTCCAAATACATGCACCAGTCCCAAAGCTCCCAAAGAAAAATCTAACACCAATCATGGCCCCTTGGCCGTTCTATCAATGGGGGATGGACATTTTGGGTCCGCTACCAGAGGCCGCGGGAAAGGTGAAATTCGTCATAGTGGCTATCGACTATTTCACAAAGTGGATCGAGGCAAAACCACTGGCCAGAGTTACAGGGAAGGATGTGAAAAAATTCGTTTGGGATAACATAGTCTGTCGGTTCGGTTTGCCAAGCGTCATCGTCACGGACAACGGAAAGCAGCTCGTTGACAATCCCTTCAAAAGCTGGTGTGAACAATTGAACATCCGACAGATCAATACGGCCGTGGCTCACCCTCAAGCAAACGGCCTGGTAGAAAGGGCAAATCAAAGTTTACTAGCGGGAATAAAGGCAAGATTGGGCCGAGCCAGAGCAGGTTGGGTGGATGAACTTCCAAATGTCTTGTGGGCCCATCGAACATCTCTCAAGCAGAGCAACGGGGAAACACCCTTCAGCCTAACTTATGGGAGTGAAGCAGTTATACCAGCCGAAATCGGCATGCCAACGCACCTAACGATGGTCATTAGAGAAGGGATAGACGAAGACGATACTCGCCGGATAGAGGAACTCAATGAGAAGGAAATGCGTTTAAATCTGGACCTATTACAAGAAAGAAGAGAAGAAGCGGCCATAAGGGAAGCCCGATACAAAACGCAAATGGAAAAATACTACAACCAGAGAGTCCGTCCGGTGTCATTTAAGCAGGGAGATTTCGTGTATCGGAAAAACGAAGCGAGTAGAGTAGAAGATCAAGGCAAGCTAGGCCCGAAATAGGAAGGACCCTACCGGATAGCCAAAGCATATCAATGTGGGTCATACAAGCTACCAACTATGGATGAAGAAGACGTACCACGGAAGTGGCACGCAATCAATTTGAGAAAATGTTTTCTATAGATGAATGTAAGGCTATAAGCTACCAAGAACGAAGTATTACTATGAAATGATAATATATTCTCCTTTAGTCTAGAAGAGAGAAAATTTTCCCACATGTTTCCAAACGAACAAGGCACTAGCATGGCTCTGACAGGCATTAGCTACCTCTGTCCGAACCATGTAGCCAAAATTTAGTCATAACAACGCAATACTTCTGTAAGTGCCACGTCACTAGAGATTAATTGTTTCCAAAAGACGTTTAAAAAATGTCAAGAAAAAGCCGAGGCGTATTCGCCCTAACGGTAATATCTAACCCCAAGAATGTTAACAAGGGAAAAAGCCGAGGCGTATTCGCCCTAACGGTAATATCTAACCCCAAGAATGTTAACAAGGGAAAAAGCCAAGGCGTATTCGCTCTAACGGCAATATTTACCCTCAAGAAATGTTTAACATAAGAGGCCGAGGCATATTCGCCATAACGGTAAGTTAAGTGATAAGGAAGTCACGCAGCACAAAATCTACAAAGCAAATATATATATATATATAAACAAACAAACAAAATATATACACAAGGTAGATATAACAAAAGCCGAATCATTCATCATCAACAAAAGATCAAAGTGAACTACAATTGTCCGAATGACTACAAGTCATAATTACAATCTTCCTAAACAGCCACATGAGGCGCGCAAAAATAAACATTGTTTCTAGATACTAAAAAGATTAAGACAAGCTTCAAAGGGCATCCGGAACAGTCTTTACCCATAGTCAAAATGGAGACAGACCGGACCCCACAACAAGTTAATTCAAAATGCAACATTTTCCTCAGCAACGTTCTCTTCCGCAACATTCTCCTCAGCCACAACCTCCCCAACACCGGCATCCGCGTTAACTATCCCAGAAGCAACATTAGGATCAGCGAAGTCATCAATCACTGGCGCTTCAGTAGGCTTAGGAGGAGTAGGATCCGGGAAGAGATCCATTATCTCGGCTAAGGGTTTGTAACAAGCGTTGCTGACCTTTCGCACATATGAATACTCGGTCAAGAAGAGTTGGTCATATAAAGGCTTATACTTGCTCTCAGCATCCATATCCAAATAGTCAAAGTAGGCCAGAACCTCGGCCACCTGCTCCAGAGTGATATCGAGAGAAATCCCATCTAAAAACCCGGCAATAGACGAAAGACTGAACGGAAGAGCCAAAGACTGTTTGTATTCGTGACTACTGAGAAGGCGGTGGACCATTTCTGGTAGGAACTCTTTAATCACTTTGAAACATTCCATCTCGGTAGTTCCCATCCGAATCGCCAGATCCTCCCTCTCCTTCCGGAGGTCCTGATTCTCCTTCTCTTCATCAGATAACAAAGCCTTAATTTTACTCAACTCAGCCTCTAAAAAAACTGGATCTTATCAGCCTGTTCTTCTCTTTCTTTTATTAGCTCAGAAACACGATCGTTCAGACTTTGCACCCTGGCACCACAACCCGCATGCTCAGTTTTCACCTTTTTTAATTCTTCTGGATCATGTCTGGCATTTTCCTGGTGGACCAATGTAAGATTGTGATAATCTCCAAGAAGAGTCTCAAACCGAATCAGAATGTCAGACTGAGCCACTGAACTCTTCCCCAACAACATCCAGGCACGACGGATAGCATCATCATCATCCATGCTTTCCAAATATTGCTCCTCGCTGGGAGTCGGAAGATGAGCCATCATGTCTCGGCACACAGAGGAACCATTCATACGAGCATCCATTCTCACTGACCATCCGGGCACAAAAATCTCACCGGAGGTAAACTCATCTTTATCCGTCTCATCCAAGTCTTCCATATGTTTCTTATCTTTACCTCGTCCATACAAAGGTCTCAAAGGACTCCCTGAAAAACAAGCAACAAATAATATGCACATGTAAGTAACATACATTTAAGTAAATTAACGAAATAAAGATAGAGAGATATACGTAACTCACCATCATCACCAGCTCCGAATTGACTACTAGCCCCCTCTTCACCCTCGAGCTGCCTCATCGATCCATCCGGATGAACCGAGCGGATGGGTTGAGGGGCCGAGATGTGCTCGGAAAAATCCAACTCTATGATAGGAGCGTTAACATTAGATCTTCCTTTTTTAGCGGAGCTAGAGGAAACACTCTCCTCGGCAGAGCGTTTACCCGAACCTTGGACTCCCTTGCTTCCTTTTGGCTTGAGACCTAAACGTGCAGCAGCTGCTTCCTGTTTCTTCCTTTTAGCCTTTAGGACCTTCTCACTAGCCACTTCAACTTTCTTCATTTCGGCTGACTTCTTCGGAATATACGCATTTGATCTAGCAGGTTCCGTTACATGCAAGGGATGAGTCTCACCTTCGCGGAAAGGATCTCCTTTGACCATAGATGCTCCTTTTCGACGCTCGGGCTTGATAAGATACTCAGACATCGTCAAAGCTATAAATCAATAAGTCAAGAATACATATCATTCGGAAGCAAAAACATGTACACATTCAATATATATATATATATATATATATATATATATATATATATATATATATAAAACAAATGTAAACAGGGGCAATACCCTTTCCCTCGGCGTCCTTAAGCGCCGCTCGGAAACCTGGATGATCCCAATGGGACGTCAAACCAACAGCATAAAGGAATCCCCGCGGAATCTGAATAAGGTCAATCACATGTTCAGACAGTCTATCGGCATCTTCGACACTAAACTCGCCCTTCGGAAAGGGATCATAAATATCCGAATCATGATGCCTCCAAGGCATCGCAAAAGGGATAACTCGCCTGTCTATCAAAAAGAACTTGTTCTTCCATCCTTTCAGACAAGTCAAGATTTCGTTAAAACAAACTCTCCTCTCTCTACCGCCCCTCTTCTCGAAAGAAAACTAGTGGCCCTGCTTGCTTAATTTATAAAATGCCCAAAAGAGAGGGGTGGTGGGGGTAATATGCAAGCTCCTACTATACACTTCGAAAAGGGTAGCACGATGTAAATCCAACGGAACCATTTGGGAGATGTGAACTTTATAATACTTGATAACATCTAGCAAGAATGCTGAGAAAGGCACGGTAATGCCACCTTCAATACAGTACTCCAGGTACAGACCTATGGCATCAGACGACAGTTGATCCATAGTCATATCGGCAGGGGGAGTCTCGGATTGAGATCCTCCGGAACACCGTACTCGATCATCAGTAATGTGATATCTGCCTTGTCCATACGACTGGTATACTTTTGAATATCAAATTTAGGTAAAAACCCCTCAGATTTCGGAGGGTTCTCTTCACGAGATGAAGCGGATCGACGTGACATGGCTTAACCGGAGGAAAATAGGGTATAGCCAAACAATACAGATAACAAATTAATGGTAATACGAAACGTACCTCGTTAAACGGAAGGATCGCGTAAAAGGTTATTCGGAAAAGACCACTCGGATAGAGCTAAGTGAAAAAGACAGAAGGGAAATGTGTCAGAGGAGTTTTAGAGTTACAGTGGTAAAAATGAAAGGAGTAAGGCTATTTATAGGCAAAACGCAGGGGACGTGAAACGTCGCATCGTGTCAGATGCTGACGTGTCAATCTCAGAATCGCACGATTGAGACACTATCCCACGTGTCACAATCTTAACAACACAGTAAAAATGACGGCGCCTCTTTGAATGTGCACAATTATGATTTTTGGCGTGTTGTGCATAAATACCTGCATGCAAAGCCCCACGAACCAAACGCATCGGATAGACCGGAATGAATATTTTTACTAAGTATCACACCATCGTTAAACGATACTATGATACTGGGGGGGACATGTCGGCATATATGGCCGAATGGATGAAACCGAACGAACCTAATAGGTCGTTCGGAATAACGGCTAGCTCCATACTGTCAAACTGTGGGCATATATGTCCGAACGGTCTAGGCCGAACGAACCCTCCAGTCCGGATGAACCTCACGGGTCGTTCGAACTAACGGCTATATCCAGATTAAGAAGTCAAACCTAACATTAGTAGTATACGACAAAGACACAGGAGCCATGGCAGGACAGAGAAAAGACCCAAACAGAGAAAGATCCCAGTTGCTGCTCAAAAAGGTCTCCATCACATTTGGACGCATCCGATGAGGACAAAAGTAAGTCTCCTATATAAGGAGGAACAATTTCTACAGTAAGGTTAACTTCTTCACACACACAATACTTAACTTACTACCACACTCATTCTCATATACCGATACTTACTCTCACGCCGGAGTTTGGTCCTGGGGTCGCACCCGGGGCGAGACTAACGCGTTTACCATCTTAGCAGGTATCCGAAGGGCTTGACGCTATCAAGACCGGAGGAGAATTTGGAGAACTAATCACTCCGAAGAAAAATACTTGAACATAAATCATGAGTGAAATCTCATACTAATTTGGAATGCTCGTGCAAAGTTTAAAGACACTTTACATTAGGAACAATTAACTGCGGGTTAATACTTGTTAAATAAGGATCAAACTAATGTGCTTAAGCTGAAAGTGCTTAACAAGATTTAATTAGAGTATCTTAGAGTTGAGAAACGGAAGTGATAACATGTGAAATTAATTTTAGATCATTTAACTAAAGAATACAAAGCATGATAGTAGTTACAGATCTCGAGTGATCTATGGGATATGAGAGTTCCTAGTATTGCAAGATTCAGTAGGAGGATCAAGATCTGGTATAAATGTACAGTGCTCTAAGGCAATATAGTTTGACGCATGTAACGTGTGTAGGAATATGTGCATTACATAACATAATTCATACTGAAATTAATATATGATTCTATGGGGTCATACACAATAATGCAAGACTTTAGTTTTATGTATTTATTAGAAATACGTAAATGATCTAATTAAGTGAAAAGAAGATTGGACTAATTAAATAGTATCGAGCTTAAACCAAGAACCAAAAGGGAAGTCCCTTTTGGGCCTTGGGTTCGGTCGAACACCCATAGGGTGTGTCGGGCCGGGCTTGGTTCAATTACTTGTTTATTAAGATACGTATATTATTGGATAATATCAAATCTTACAAGTATAGTAATTATCATGTTTATGTTTAGTAAATTATCTTATTTAAATATAGAATTTATCTTATATGTAAATTAGGTTATTATCCTTTCAGATGCCTATAAATACAAGAGCAAATTCTAGGGTTTCTGTATCTTTTGCAAAACCCTAGTCGATCCCATCCCCCTCTCTCTTGCTTGATTCGGCCGAGCATCACACACACGAACACATCATCGTAATTTGTTCTAGCAATTGGATTATACGAGTGTTGAGTGGATCAAGATCTAGCACTCTACTGAAGTTGTTTGAGTATTAGTGTGAAATAACCGTGAAAGAATCTTACCCTAAGATTCTTCTGTTTGTGTTGATCTCCTACACAAACAAAGGTACACAATTGTTGTTTTGTTTTCTTATTAGTCATAAAGCATGTATATGGATATCTGAATATTTAAAAGGGCTTTAAAAGGTTATGCTTCCGCTGCAATTCTTGATTTTTGTTTTACTTGTTAAAATATTTATTAAAATTATAACCCTTGTTTTCCATCAACATATAGACCTTTAGTTGTTATGATCAAATAAATAAGCCATGAGACTTAAAAGATATGAAAGTATGGTATTTCAAATAATCAAATGCGCTACTACATCACGATTTGAAGAGATTGTATTGAAGTTCACAAGAACATAGGAGAATCAATATCAAGGAGTCACAATTATTATTGATATGTGCCTAATTACACATATCTTTTATACAATTTGAACCCACATAAACATCAAAGAACACACAAATATCCAATAAATGTTATAAATATCATCAAAATGTGTTTTTATGTGTTGCAGATGCAAAATGATTTAAATCAAGTGAAAACGAACCAAGTTTGCATAAATGACAAGTCTAGTCCCTCAAAGTTCAAAAGTTGTCAAAATTAGTCCCCGAGTGTTTTAAAAATGGAAAATCATATTTTATATCCTTATACTATTAACACTTGGCAATAATGGTCCTTGGAATAAACTTTGGAAAAATGACAACTCAGCCCCTCAAGAATGCAAGAATTACAACAATGGTCCCTATGTTTAATAAACCAAAATCCGGATCCCACACTAACCTTAACCCAAAAAAATTAAACCCAAAACCCATCCCTTATATTTAAAAACCCAACCCAGCCTATCCATTTACCAAGCCCAATGATAAAACAGCCCAATCCCATTATACTGAGTTTAACAACTCAGTCAAACCCAAAGTTTGACTCTTCCCTTTCCCACCATACCGCTTAACCAAAACCACCCTCCAAATACCACCATTATCCACCGCCTTCTGACACACCCACCACCCCCCTCATCCTCAACAAGTTACCTAACACATCCAAACACAATTAATGCTTCCTCTCCACTCTTTCCCATCATCTCAGACCCATTTTCCCACTATCTCTTTTTCCCGCCAAAAGTGGAATTGGACGGCTGAGATGAATTGAGCTAATCCAATGGCTGTGAAAAGACTCGTAGGAAGGTGCAAGGAAGATCCCAGATATGTATTAGTATAAATAGTAGGCTTTGTAAGCCAATTTTGGCAAGTAGATAAGTAGTTAAGTTTTAGTTAATCGCAAATTTTAATATCAGTCTTTCAATTCTTGTAATTTTCAATTAAGTTTCAATACAAGCTCAGTTCAGTATCTTTGTTCCATTTTCAAGTTATTTGTACTCAGTTCAAGTTAAAGTTAATTTCAAGTCAATTATTAAGTCGTATAAGCTACAAGCTCCCTACATTATCATAATAAGCTCCAATACCCTATACTATAAGCTAACATAAGTTCATTGTAGCTTTATGTGAGCTTATATAGTTAATATCAGTTCTTAATTTCTTATTTGAATTGAAGTCAACGAAAGTCAACAAAATAGCTTATTGAGCTATTATGGATTGAACAAGCTGAATTGGTGGAAGCTTTTGGTTTAGTGGCTTCATAGGGAAGCCTATAGGTTGTTCTTGGGCCTAGTTCTTTGTTTCATAAGCTAATTCGATTGTAAGCCTTTATAAGCTTTTTCTTCATATTTCATATCATTGTTCTATAAGCTTATTTCAGTTTATCTTTATCATTATTAGCTTTTCAATAGTTCATAATCGTAGTTCAATCAGTTTCATTAGTTATCACTTTACTTGTTTTCATTTTCACTTAAAATCTTAAATAAAAGCCAAAAATAGAATAATAAGCTAGCTTGTTGATACTGCTTTAATTGCAGTCACATAGTACTTTCATAAGCTTAAATTACTTACTAGTCCACCTAGATTTCATATTCGAAGCTTATTAGACCAGTTCAGTTCATAAAAACCAAAACAGTCCTCTAAAAGGACTGTTTGGTTCAGTCTTTGTCACTAGCCAAACATATTGTTACTGTAGAATTACCAATAGCCCAAGTTTGCATCTGCTTTTAGAAGCCCTAAGAAGCTAATTTCAATATCTGATCAGCCCTATAGCAAGTTATATCCATTTTGAACCCCTTGTGGGAGTAACAGTCCACATAGAGCTTCAACAAGCTCAAACAAGCTCTAAGCTTGTTTTGTCGATTTCATTGGTACCTTTGAGTTTCATTTTGCTTACTTAGTCGATTCCAAAAGTTCTAGACAAGTGCACAAAGTTGTGCACAAGAAAGCACACCATCAGTTCAGCAGACTGAACTGCAGTCCATTTGTGGTTTTCTAAGAACTTTGAGAATTTTTCATTCGAACCATAGAAGCTCTTATAAGCTCGATCTTTTTCACAGTTAATCTCTACTAGTTAGTCTCCGCATATAATTTTTATCTCGAATTTTAGAACCCTTTAAGACCTGGAAAGAAGCCCTCAAACAGGCCCCGATCGCCTTGGTGCAGGGCACCACCCCTAGCAGCCATATAAGCTTTAAGCTCGTTAGAGCTTTTAAACTCTTAAAGCCAGTTCTTTTCTAGTTCATTTAAGTCATTTAAGTGTTACTCAAGTCCATAGGATCATTTTCATAAGCTCAAAGCTTATATCGAGGCTTATAGCCCGATTCGAACCAACTTAGTTCTATAAAACTTAAAAAGCTCAACTGCAGCCTTTAAGCTACTTTTTCAGCTTATTTCGTGAGTAACAAAAAAAATAAGTCTAGTGTAAAAAGTCCTTATTACCAGCTTATAAGTCATTGCAAAAAGAAAAATCTCCAAAAAAAATATAATTTAGATAAAAAGTTGCTTGTGGGTTTCGAACCTGTGACCTTGTGGTTATATGGTGCAAAACCTTAACCAAGCCCGTGCACCATCTCCCCTAGGGGATTGTTAGTGTTTTTAGTTTCATTATTTATTTATATACTCATATTAGCAGTTTATTATTATTAGCTTATTAGCTTTCCAGCTTATTTATAGCTTATCAGAATAAGCTACCTTTCCCATTTTAATTTTGTTAGCTCAGTAATCACTTAATGTAATTTAGAAAAAAGTTTCAGATTTTTATTAATAGTTTTAATATTTTTTATCTTTTAATTAGTTTAATATAGTAATTAAATCATAATAAATAGAAAAATAATCAGAAAAATATAAATCCAATTTTCATAATTTTCTTTTGTCATTTTTAATCCAGAAAAAATATAATTGTATTATTAAACCTTAAGAAAAACCAAAAATAGAAATAAAGTGATAGCTTCTATTTAATAGAATTTATCTTTTTAAATTTTAATTAAGTAATTTTCATTTTTATAATTTTCTTAGTTTCTAATTACTTAGTAATATTTTTAGAAAAAGTTTTAGAATTTTCTTAGTTCATTTAGTATTTTTTATAATTTAAATTAGTTTAATTAATAATTAAATAATAAATAATTAATAATAATTAGATAAAAAGTGTTAAAAATATAATTTAAGTTTTTAAATAAGTTTTAAGTTATTTTACATTTTTAGGTTTTAATTTTCTAAAATTTTAGTTTTTGTCCCATTTTAGCTTTTTCGTTGCGCATTTTTTTTAAGTTAATTTATTCGCGTTTAATTTAATTGTGCATATCTGTTTTTAAATTGTTATTTAGAATTGTTAAATAAAGCAAAAATCCAAAAATATCTGAATCATCAATCACTTTAATCCTAGCTTTGCACAGTTTTCCATTCACACCTCGTTGGGAAACGACCCAGGTGATCACTTGCCTGGTTCACACTACACACGAGCATCCTGTTCTGAGTCTGCATTTGTTTAAATATAAGTGTTGTTTCGGGACGGATCAAATTTTGGCGCCGCTGCCGGGGAGGTTGTGCTGCGACTATTGTGTAGAGTATAAGCGATTAGTGATTCGAGACCCTTCTATCAGAAGTTCCTATTTTTCCCAAAAACCATATAAAATACAAAAATATTTTTCTTTTCTTTTCTATATATATTATTATTATTATTATCATATAAAAAATAAAAACACCAAAAAGATTTTCCGTTTTCTTTGTATAAATAATAAACAATAATAAAATTTACCATCGAAAACCAAGACAGAGTACTACCTAACTGGGGGTACGGCCATAATAAGTTCCCAAACCAAAGATTTAAAACTTGCCTTTGTGTCACTTGCGATTCCGGCTCACCTTTGATTGATAAACAAACTCTACGGAGGTTCTAGGATAGTCTGACATTAAATTGTCGGACTGAAAGAAGCGGGTTTTTAAGGAGCGTAATTGCCCACCTTTGCTTCTCCGCCACCCTGTGCGTTTATCTTTTAGAGAGCTACCGTACGCTTGTTCGATTTAAGGTTTTAAGTTCCTTGTGTTTTGCCTCAGTCTTGTTTTAATTGGTATATTTTATCTAGTGCATGCGCACTCGTTCTTCCACGTCATCAAGCCCTTTACGTGAACTCGTAGAAATTCCGAGAAGACGTAATCGTAGACGTGCTGCCCAAATAGTCGAACCCGAGATTCGTACTGTTCTCACTGAAAATATGGCAGACGAACGCACAATGGCTGAAATGCTCCAGGCACCCACCGAGGGTTATGGAGATGCCATCGTTTTACCAGCTATCGATTCTGATCATTTTGAGCTGAAAACACATTTGATTCAGCTCGTGTCCACAAACCAATTTCACGGGTTTGAACGAGAGGATCCTTATGCACACATTCGTTGGTTCAACAAACTGACTTCTACAATTAATTACAAAAATGTGCCGCAAACAGTGATCAAATTGATGCTATTTCCATTCTCACTTGAGGGGGCAGCCCGGATTTGGCTGGATAAAGAACCCCCTCGTTCCATTGAAACCTGGGAAGATCTCGTTAAGAAATTTGTAAATTATTTCTTCCCTCCATCAAAGACGACTAACCTAAAAAATGAAATTGCTGGTTTTCGTGAAGGTTTTGATGAAAATTTCGGAGAGGCATGGGACAGATTTAAAGATCTCCTAAGAAAATGCCCACATCACGATTTCAATGTGTTACAACAGATAAATACGTTTTATAATGGGTTAACCCAAAACGATCAAGATGCACTTAATGCAGCCTCCGGTGGCAATATCTTGAATCGTAAACCCAGAGAGGTGGTTGAAATTTGTGAAAATAAATCAAAAGTTCCTATTTCAAGAAACAAAGTGAATGTTCCTGTTACTCCTGCTTCTTCTTCATCCGGTAACTCCTCAGAGTTAGCCTTTTTAACGGATTCAATGCGTTGTATGATGAAAGAAATGAAAGAATTAAAAAGTGAAATTCATAAACCGGAACAAATCAAAGCAATAAACAAAGTGTGTGAAACTTGTGGTGGCCCACATGCGTATTATGATTGTCAAGCAACCGATGCTTCTGTTTACCCAGCTCCCGTAGCTGCAGTAAACCCAAATCAATACCGTCCGCATGCTGAGACTCATTACCGAGCACCGAATGCTATGGTCCCACCTGGTTTTCCACCCGTGCCAAATCATAATAATCAAAACCGCTTTGTTCAAAATCAGGGACAAAATTTCAACAATTCCCAAAATTTCAATCAAAACCGAGGTCAGAATCAGGGTAATTTTAACCAAAATCGTGGTCCAAATTTTAATCAAAACCAAGGTTCAAACCGAAATCAGACGTCCTCAGATGAGTTGCTTATGCAATTCATGAAAACCCAAGAGGAAACAAATAAGACACAACGTGAGACAAACCAGTTATTGGTTGCCCAATTAAACCAGATCAAAAAGTCTTTAACTGATATACCTTCTACCTCGGGAGGTCTCCCAGGTAACACTGCTGTCAACCCTAGGGGTGAACTCAAAGCTGTCAGTACACGTAGTGGTAAATCTCATGTTGGATTCAAGGTAATAAAGGACCCGGTACTTCCCACTAACGATGGAAGTGCTAAATACATCCAACCTTCGGTCATCCAACCTTCAGTCATCCAAAAATCTACACCCACAATTGCTCCCCAACCGTCAAGAATCGATCCTACTTTTTCACGATTTACGGTTAAAAGTTTGTCAACCAAACTTAGTGAGCAAAGAACAGCCAGATATTATTCCGAAATGCTCAATGCTGTTCCTGTCAGTGTACTTGATAACAGTGATGATGATGAAGATACCACTTTCGTCAAAGCTATCACCACTCGGAGTGGTGCTTCTTATAAGGGGCCAGCTGGCCCTATTCCTCCTCCGTTGTTTGAAATGGAAAAAGAGACGGAGGATACAACGGACAAAGTGCAAATTCCAATCCCACAAAGTACAGCACATGTCTATCCTCCGGTTAGCCCTAAAAAGAAATCCAAACCAGGAGTTGTCTTTGAATCTGTAGAGACTCCTGAAGTTGTTGTCCCTAAATCCAAACCTCACATTCCTTACCCATCGCGCTTAAATGAGCAAAAGCTCCGTGAGAAGGCTAGTCAACAAAATGATAAATTCTATCAAATCTTTAAAGAATTACATTTTGACATAAGCTTTGCGGATGCTACTATTCTGATGCCCAAATTTGCAGCAGCAATCAAACACTTGTTAAGCAATAAGGAAAAACTGATTGAAATGGCTAAAACTCCAGTAAATGAGAACTGCTCAGCGGTTATCTTGAAAAAGCTTCCGGAGAAGCTTGGAGATCCTGGAAAGTTTCTACTACCTTGTGTATTTCCGGGAATGGTTGAATGTTTTGCCTTAGCAGATCTAGGTGCAAGCATCAACCTGATGCCTCATTCAGTATGGAAGAAACTTTATCTTCCGGCTCTTACTCCTACCTGCATGACTCTTGAGCTTGCAGATCGAACCATAACTCATCCCTGCGGCATTGCCGAAGATGTATTTGTGAAAATAGGAAAGTTCCATTTTCCAGCTGACTTTGTGGTTGTTGATTTCGATGCTGATCAAAAGGTTCCTCTAATTCTTGGAAGAGGATTCCTCAAAACGGGCCATGCTCTTATTGATGTATTTAAGCATGAGATCACCTTGCGTGTGGATAAGGAAGCTGTTACCTTTAATCATGATCAAACTTCAAAGTACTCCTCTAATTATAATTCTGAATCGGTTAACCGAATAGATGTCATTGACATTGCTTCAGAGGAGTACTCTCAAGAGAGTGTTGATTATTTTCATAATTCTGTGAGTGGGAAACCCACCACATCTTCTCAACATATCATAGCCGACTCTTCCCCTTCTCTCACTTCGGTTGAGGGAAGTGATCCCTTTTGGGATGAAGTCGATGCTTTTCTCGCTCTAGATAGTTCACTTCCGCATGAGGTTGATGAAAACTATCTTGATCCTGAGGGGGATATTCTTTTTCTAGAAAATTTGTTAAACGAAGATTCATCTCCCCCTCTCCCACAAAAACAACTTCATAATGAGGAAACTGATAAATTTCCTGAGATCAAGTTTAAGGACTTGCCTCCTCCACTTGCAATTCTTGAGGAGGAAGTTCTTATTCTAATTGCTGTTCAGATCTCTCTTCTTCCCTTCACCTACCCGGTGATTTCCCCTATCTTTCACTCATTTGGGAGTGAGGATGTTACTTTTGACCCCGGCATTGTCCATATAACATTGGTTTAAATGCCGGATTTATCTCATCGGTGTGGAACTTTCTTATGCTCAATTGGTTATCCAAGCATCTTGAAAGAAAGTCCGATGGAGATGGTTTCTTCCACTTACTTCCCCTTAGACTTTTAAATTGCTTTTTCTTCCAGGCTGTTCAGGAGCCCTTTATTACAGTTGACCGTTCACAAGCGGTTAGCTTGCGTGATAAACCTGTCTGTTCGGGAGGAATCAACTCAATTTGGGGTCGAGTCAAGCTAGCGACTCGGTTAATAAAAACAGTAGCAAAATATGGGTTTTCACCCATGTCTCACCTTAGTGTGGGGGAGATTCCTACATGTTGTAAATATGTACAGTCAAAAAAAAAAAAAAAAAAAAAAAAAAAAAAAAAAAAAAAAAAAAAAAAAAAAAGAGGAAATTTGCATGCCTTAACGGCTTAAATGCAAATTAAATAAAAATAAAATAAATAACTATATGAAATAAAAGGCTATTAGTATTTCCCTTTCACGTTCTAAGTGTTGGTATAACAACCGGTTCTGTGAATATTGAGGGCAATATTCAGTTCTAAGTGTGTGGGGGAATTCCCGCGAATTTGATCAAATGTACCATCAAGTACCCCCATTTTAGCCAAAATTTTAAATTTTTTTTCTCTCACTTAGAACGCAATAAATGGTTATCAGTCCACCATGTCTAACCCACATAAGAACTGGCTAATCCAGGAGCAAACGGCTCTTGGTAAAGATATATCAAATCCGTTGATGGCTTACAATTTGCCCAAAATTGTATGGTCTTCGACTCACCATATCCTTATAAGTGAAGAGTTGGCTAGCCTGCAAGGTTATGGCTTGTGGTAAAGGCAGTGGAAAAACCATGATTGGTAATTAGCTCACCAAAGATAATATTGATAATTTATCTAAGAGTTGGCTAGTCCAGAAGCAAACGGCTTTTGGTAAAGACAAATCAAAACCGTTGACAGCTGATGGTTTGCTCAAAATCACATGGTTATCAGTGTACCATAATTCTTACTTGAACTGAAACATTTGGCTACTCCAGAAGTAATGGCTTTTGGTAAAGAGTCTTTGAAATCCATTAAGTTTTTAATAAAAGATTGCCAGGGACTAGCAATAGTTTAGTGTGGGGGATTTGATATGTGCCTAATTACACATATCTTTTATACAATTTGAACCCACATAAACGTCAAAAAACACACAAATATCCAATAAATGTTATAAATATCATCAAAATGTGTTTTTATGTGTTGCAGATGCAAAATGATTTAAATCAAGTGAAAACGAACCAAGTTTGCATAAATGGCAAGTCTAGTCCCTCAAAGTTCAAAACTTGTCAAAATTAGTCCCCGAGTGTTTTAAAAATGGAAAATCATATTTTATATCCTTATACTATTAACACTTGGCAATAATGGTCCTTGGAATAAACTTTGGAAAAATGACAACTCAGCCCCTCAAGAATGCAAGAATTACAACAATGGTCCCTATGTTTAATAAACCAAAATCCGGATCCAACACTAACCTTAACCCAAAAAAATTAAACCCAAAACCCATCCCTTATATTTAAAAACCCAACCCAGCCTATCCATTTACCAAGCCCAATGATAAAACAGCCCAATCCCATTATACTGAGTTTAACAACTCAGTCAAACCCAAAGTTTGACTCTTCCCTTTCCCACCATACCGCTTAACCAAAACCACCCTCCAAATACCACCATTATCCACCGCCTTCTGACACACCCACCACCCCCCTCATCCTCAACAAGTTACCTAACACATCCAAACACAATTAATGCTTCCTCTCCACTCTTTCCCATCATCTCAGACCCATTTTCCCACTATCTCTTTTTCCCGCCAAAAGTGGAATTGGACGGCTGAGATGAATTGAGCTAATCCAATGGCTGTGAAAAGACTCGTAGGAAGGTGCAAGGAAGATCCCAGATATGTATTAGTATAAATAGTAGGCTTTGTAAGCCAATTTTGGCAAGTAGATAAGTAGTTAAGTTTTAGTTAATCGCAAATTTTAATATCAGTCTTTCAATTCTTGTAATTTTCAATTAAGTTTCAATACAAGCTCAGTTCAGTATCTTTGTTCCATTTTCAAGTTATTTGTACTCAGTTCAAGTTAAAGTTAATTTCAAGTCAATTATTAAGTCGTATAAGCTACAAGCTCCCTACATTATCATAATAAGCTCCAATACCCTATACTATAAGCTAACATAAGTTCATTGTAGCTTTATGTGAGCTTATATAGTTAATATCAGTTCTTAATTTCTAATTCGAATTGAAGTCAACGAAAGTCAACAAAATAGCTTATTGAGCTATTATGGATTGAACAAGCTGAATTGGTGGAAGCTTTTGGTTTAGTGGCTTCATAGGGAAGCCTATAGGTTGTTCTTGGGCCTAGTTCTTTGTTTCATAAGCTAATTCGATTGTAAGCCTTTATAAGCTTTTTCTTCATATTTCATATCATTGTTCTATAAGCTTATTTCAGTTTATCTTTATCATTATTAGCTTTTCAATAGTTCATAATCGTAGTTCAATCAGTTTCATTAGTTATCACTTTACTTGTTTTCATTTTCACTTAAAATCTTAAATAAAAGCCAAAAATAGAATAATAAGCTAGCTTGTTGATACTGCTTTAATTGCAGTCACATAGTACTTTCATAAACTTAAATTACTTACTAGTCCACCTAGATTTCATATTCGAAGCTTATTAGACCAGTTCAGTACATAAAAACCAAAACAGTCCTCTAAAAGGACTGTTTGGTTCAGTCTTTGTCACTAGCCAAACATATTGTTACTGTAGAATTACCAATAGCCCAAGTTTGCATCAGCTTTTAGAAGCCCTAAGAAGCTAATTTCAATATCTGATCAGCCCTATAGCAAGTTATATCCATTTTGAACCCCTTGTGGGAGTAACAGTCCACATAGAGCTTAAACAAGCTCAAACAAGCTCTAAGCTTGTTTTGTCGATTTCATTGGTACCTTTGAGTTTCATTTTGCTTACTTAGTCGATTCCAAAAGTTCTAGACAAGTGCACAAAGTTGTGCACAAGAAAGCACACCATCAGTTCAGCAGACTGAACTGCAGTCCATTTTTGGTTTTCTAAGAACTTTGAGAATTTTTCATTCGAACCATAGAAGCTCTTATAAGCTCGATCTTTTTCACAGTTAATCTCTACTAGTTAGTCTCCACATATAATTTTTATCTCGAATTTTAGAACCCTTTAAGACCTGGAAAGAAGCCCTCAAACAGGCCCCGATCGCCTTGGTGCAGGGCACCACCCCTAGCAGCCATATAAGCTTTAAGCTCGTTAGAGCTTTTAAACTCTTAAAGCCAGTTCTTTTCTAGTTCATTTAATTCATTTAAGTGTTACTCAAGTCCATAGGATCATTTTCATAAGCTCAAAGCTTATATCGAGGCTTATAGCCCGATTCGAACCAACTTAGTTCTATAAAACTTAAAAAGCTCAACTGCAGCCTTTAAGCTACTTTTTCAGCTTATTTCGTGAGTAACAAAAAAAATAAGTCTAGTGTAAAAAGTCCTTATTACCAGCTTATAAGTCATTGCAAAAAGAAAAATCTCCAAAAAAAATATAGTTTAGATAAAAAGTTGCTTGTGGGTTTCGAACCTGTGACCTTGTGGTTATCTGGTGCAAAACCTTAACCAAGCCCGTGCACCATCTCCCCTAGGGGATTGTTAGTGTTTTTAGTTTCATTATTTATTTATATACTCATATTAGCAGTTTATTATTATTAGCTTATTAGCTTTCCAGCTTATTTATAGCTTATCAGAATAAGCTACCTTTCCCATTTTAATTTTGTTAGCTCAGTAATCACTTAAAGTAATTTAGAAAAAAGTTTCAGATTTTTATTAATAGTTTTAATATTTTTTATCTTTTAATTAGTTTAATATAGTAATTAAATCATAATAAATAGAAAAATAATCAGAAAAATATAAATCCAATTTTCATAATTTTCTTTTGTCATTTTTAATCCAGAAAAAATATAATTGTATTATTAAACCTTAAGAAAAACCAAAAATAGAAATAAAGTGATAGCTTCTATTTAATAGAATTTATCTTTTTAAACTTTAATTAAGTAATTTTCATTTTTATAATTTTCTTAGTTTCTAATTACTTAGTAATATTTTTAGAAAAAGTTTTAGAATTTTCTTAGTTCATTTAGTATTTTTTATAATTTAAATTAGTTTAATTAATAATTAAATAATAAATAATTAATAATAATTAGATAAAAAGTGTTAAAAATATAATTTAAGTTTTTAAATAAGTTTTAAGTTATTTTACATTTTTAGGTTTTAATTTTCTAAAATTTTAGTTTTTGTCCCATTTTAGCTTTTTCGTTGCGCATTTTTTTTAAGTTAATTTATTCGCGTTTAATTTAATTGTGCATATCTGTTTTTAAATTGTTATTTAGAATTGTTAAATAAAGCAAAAATCCAAAAATATCTGAATCATCAATCACTTTAATCCTAGCTTTGCACAGTTTTCCATTCACACCTCGTTGGGAAACGACCCAGGTGATCACTTGCCTGGTTCACACTACACACGAGCATCCTGTTCTGAGTCTGCATTTGTTTAAATATAAGTGTTGTTTCGGGACGGATCAATTATTTATCGATAATTGCATTTCACTTAAGTGTAAAATGAAGTGCATCTTTGAATGCTAAGTTCGAGAGTGTCGTGAATTAGCTAAGTTCAAAAATATCTAGTATGACTAAATTACTAGTACCTGGCTCACTAAGATTCATAGATAGAGAGAAAAAAATGGAATACTAGAATAGTAAGGCTCAAGGATCGTATGAAATGATTAGTCACAAAGATAATGTAGCAATTCCTGCAGAACTTTTGATATGAGCTTAATTAATCGCCAAGAAATTGAGATAATCTGTAGACTCGTGTAAATTGGAGGAGACATTATTAGTTGATTGCCGATTAGCATATTTTGAATCTGTGAATGAAAAACATTTCATTCTAAAAGGTCCATCAGTGCTTTTCATGGTGGAAGACCAAGATAAGTTGAATGGCAATTGTGAATGCTGTGATACTTCGGGGAGTGTATCAAGTTTCACATATATTGTGCGGGAAAAATATTGGATGTAACCAAGATCGAGAAGCGACCATCTTTATTAATTAGTTAATGCCGTTCTCGGATTGTGGCTAACTATCCCAAAGACATGAGGAGATAAGGTATTCACGCACTAACTGATCTCTGTCTGAGATGTCTAATGGTGTTTCGAATAAGAGCACCTATAGAGGGCATATTTTTGGGTATAAAGGAAGGTGTGTTGGAAATTAGGATTGTGCAAGAAGAAAAATTTCAACATTAGTTTAAAAATATAAGAGAGGGTATTTTTCCAAGCCCCTTGTGGTAAGTTAAATTATGAGAGCATGGCGCGCGAAAAGTGTTGACATATACTTTGGGAGATAAGTCATTCACGATAACAAGAAATGATGAAAGTATTTATAGATTACATTGTAAGGATTTGGTGGTCACCCGCATGGTCTATAAATCATGCACAACGGAAAATAAACAGTCAAAGACCATGCAGACCAAACCCTAATTAGTCAGATCTCCTAATCAGTGGTATTACCTAACTAAAATGTATGAAGGGTGTTTAGGAGTATGATGACATCAAATAGTCCTGATATTTTAGTGTCAATTTCCCCCTAATATGCTCATCATTTGTATCATTCACTTGGATATATGCTTTTATTTCTTTATATTTCATTTCCAGGTCATGAATGAGCATAGGAACAAAAAGACGCGGAATTGGAAGATTATTATCAAGATATGCACAAGTATGCTGGCTAAGAAGAAGTTACGGCGTAACTCCCACTCTCACTTACGCCGTAACTAAGAATTACACTAAGAAGACCAAAGTCAACGCAACTCAAGGTTACGGCGTAACTTAACATACAAGTTACGCCGTAGTAATCCAAGGACTTAGAAGAATTTCATGGTCAAGAAGATTACGCCGTAACCAACTTACAAGGTTACGGTGTAAAAGTCATCCAGTAGAGATTACGCCGTAACCCACTACTAAGGTTACGACGTAAACATTATTTCGAAGACTACTGTCGTAACCTATTTATAAGGTTACGCCATAAACATTTATTATTGGATAAGATCGTCAGAGATACGATAGTTACGACGTAACCACTTCCTTAGGTTACGCCGTAACTGGATCGACCCCTATAAATACAAACCCTAAATCCGGTTTTTATATATCTTTTACACCACAAACCTCCAAAGGACGAAGAAGGGTTTCCAAGGGGCAAGTTCCAGCATCATACCAAGCATCTTCCAAGGGAGATTTCACGCTATTACTCAATAAGTTTTAGTATTTTCGTATCAAAACATTATCATTTAATTCCATGTCTTTCATTTCCATGTTAAACATTGAATTTCCTGTAATGTTCAGTATGATTGGCTAAACACCTTTGGTGTTAGCCTAGTAATAAAATTATTAATGTTATGATTTTGTTTTCTCGCTTTCCTTATTGCTTCTAAGTGCATGTTTTATAGCTTTATTCGTAGAACCTCTTGTTTTGGTAGCATTGATGTGTGGTTGTATCTAGGAGATTAGGAGAATTGACCAAAGGACACTAGACGACTAGGTTGCGAGGATCGGTAAGAATTGACCAAAGGACTACCGAACCCCTTGTGTGCAAATTGACCAAAGGATCACCTTCGACATAGATTTGCTTAAGAAGTTAGAGGGAACCTAAGTTCTGAGAGGCCGGGTTTCATTAGACATAAAGTCTATATTTCAGTGGTACTTAATGACTTAGCATAAATAACTAAACATCTCTAGCAATACAGAGTCTTGACCTTTGAACCAGAGTAGGGTTTATGCGACATAGGCTAGTCAAATTGACCAAAGGAGTCTAGTGACTTTTACCCCCACCTGAATTATTAGAAGGCACAATTAGAAAACGTAGTCATAGCTTAATAAGATTAGTAACTAGGCTAGCACATTTCTTCATACTGAATTCTTATCATTTTAATTTTGCGTTTTGTTATTTTCATTTCTTAGTTTAATTATAATTCAATCAAAACCCCCCTTTAAAACTTGTGACATTAGACTTCAATTAGGATCCGCACTCATAGCTCTTAGGACGACCTCGGTTTTACCGAATACTACACTACACACGACCGGGTACACTACCCGTTAGTGCATTAGGTAGACCTTTGGTAGACAAGACAATATAAATATTAAAACCTGGTCAGAAATCCTGCATCAAGTTTTTGGCGCTGTTGTCGGGGAGCTATTTTAGGATTTTTATTTAAGTTTTTAAAATTTTGTTAATTTTTCAATTTTCTCACATCTTTCTTTAAATTTCAGAAACAATGGAAGTTGTGGACATTGATACGCTTACCCTCGAGGAGTACCTTGCTATGACTCGAGAAGAGCAAGGGATGGGCCTTGTTATGCTAGTTATTGGGGCTGATGTTCAGTTTGAGATCAAAAATCAGTTCATGAGGGAGTTGGGTGAAAAATCCTTTTCCGGAAGCAAGACTGAATATGCTTACGAGCATGTGGAACATGTATTGTACATCGTGAGCCTTTTCAACATTCCAGGTGTTTCTCATGATGCTATCATGCTCCAAGTGTTTCCGATGACACTCACGGGAGCCGCTAAAAGATGGGTTAATAGGTTTCCCTATGGAACCATCAACACATGGGATCTCCTTAAAAGAAAATTCATTCAACGTTATTGCCCTTCTTCGAAGACGGAAAAGCAACTGGAGGAGATTCATAACTTCAAACAAGATGGTGACTAGACATTGTACCAAGCTTGGGATAGGTACAATGATCTTCTTTATAAATGCCCGACTCATGACCTCAACAAGCAGCAAGTGGTCAATATATTCTACAAGGAAATCAACATAGCAACAAGGAAAATGCTTGACTCTCATGGGCCGATCCATGGGATGACTCCTATTCTAGCACTTGAAGCTATTCAAAACATGGCAGACCATTCGCAGAAGCGGTATGATGGAGGGAGCAGCAAAAGCATGGGAGGAAGTTTGGACGGTATTACGGTTATTACTAACAAACTTGAAAGTCTTGGCAGGGATATGAAAAAGCTAAAGGAAAATGTGCATACTATTCAAGTAGGATGCGACACTTGTAGAGGAACTCACCCAGCCGAGGACTGCCCCTTGGATGAAGAAGATGGAAAAGTTGAAGAGGTCAAGTATGGAGAAGGTAGACCTTTTCAAGGGAACAGTGGGAATGGAGCAAGATACCGTGTAGGACCTCCAGGTTACTACTCTAGGATGGACAACCGACCACCTCATGGGGAGAGGAAGTCCAACATTGAGGACTCAACTCATAAATACCTGGAAGAATCTGCTAAAAAGCAAGTTGAACGGGAGGATTGGCTAAAGAATTTTCAGGAAGGAACAAATGTTAACTTTAAGACCTATGATGAAACCCTCCGAAATCTTGAAACTAAAATTGGGATGTTAACAAATGAGGTGCAGGAGCAAAATATAAGGGGAGCTGGAGCATGCAAGGCGATATTCACCAATGATGGAAAACCCCTCTATATACCTTTTAGGTACTCAAAAGAAGAACTTATTTATTTTTCTAAATTGACAAAACAGGGTGAATCCGAGTACGAGGATGAAGATGAGAAGGAAGACTTCATAGCTCTCATAGAGCCACTTCATGAAGGAGGAAGCTTGCTTAGTGGGGAACAAACAACGGTAAGAAAAGAGATAAAGTTGAACGACCGTTGTTCAGCCGTCATTCAGAACCACTTACCTCCAAAGGAGAAAGACCCAGTAAGTTTTCTTCTCCCTTGCTCTATTGGTAATTTATGTGTCAATAATGCTTTAGCCGACCTTGGGGCTAGTATGAGCATCATGCCATTTTCTGTGTGCAAAAGGCTTAAATTGGGACCTATAAAACCTATCTACATGACTATAGAGATGGCCGATAGAACTGTTAGCATCCCTAAAGGCGTTTTAGAAAACATCCTTGTTAAGATTGACAAGTTCACTTTTCCAGTGGATTTTGTAATTCTTGATATGGAAGAGGAGTTAGAGATACCTTTAATTCCAGGAAGACCCCTACTTGCTACAGCACGCGCTATAATCGATGTGTTCAATAGATGCATTTCCTTAGAAATCGATAATGATAAACTATGTTGATGCAAAAAATATCCTAAAAATGTTATTTATATCTTTCGATAACTCTACGTTTTGATGATAACAAAATGTGAAAACACTTTACGTCAAAATTAACGTAAATAAGTTTTTAGTCGAAATGTCTCGTTTCTACGTAAATCACTCTAGGTAAGAACAAACAAATTTACAACTTGACAAAATGATCAAAGAAGTGAATTTGTGTCTCAAACTTCACATTTTTAATGTAACAAAACATTTTTTTCAAAAATACACTTTACAAATTAAATTATTTTTGAATTATAAAGAAATGTTTTAATTGGACAAATAAGTTTAAAAATCATAACAGCTATTTTCCCCCCAAATTAGCTCCAAACTTCCCCAAATAAACTTTCACCACTAAAAACAAAAACTGTAGCGTCCTTTGTCTGGCATGGTACCACGGTACCACTAAATTTAGTGGTACCGTATGGTATTTAGTGGTACCGTCCCACTGTAACGGGCAAATTTTCTCTGCCTATAAATACCAGTCTACTTCACAGTTTTTGGGCATCATTTTCACACAAAACTTTATGAGTTTAATCCTCCATTCACACTTACATTTCATTGATCATTAGTTAGTTTTCTTTTGTTTAAAGAGTGATCCTTTCATCCAACCAAAGATCACCTTCATTCCTCTATTATTCAAGAGAAGAACACAATGTATCAAGAAGATACAAGGTGTTAGAGTCTTTGTGTAGTGCACTTACATTACTTGTTGTTTGCTTGATTGTATCTTGATATACATCAAGTGTCATAGTCTTGTTTAGTCATCTTGTATGGATCATTGTGATCTTGTTGAGATGTTGGAGATCTCTTGTAACTTGTGTGTTAGTGTGTTGACCAAGTGGATCAAGAGTAGAATGTGAGGATCGTGTTGATCGTGTGATAAGTAAGGATCATGTAGATCGTGTGAGAAGTTAGGATCGTATGGATCGTGAGTGAGATTGGTACTAGCTAGATTAGTACTCGACATTTAGCTTAGTGTTGGAAATTAGGGATGAGCATCAACACCGAAAAAATGGTACGGTACCGGAACCGTACCGGTACCGACATGTACCGGTACCGGTTTTTTATACCCGGTACGGTACCGGTACTACGAAAATGGTGGAAAAAAAAAACGGTACCACATTATACGGTGCGGGATCAAAACGGGAACTACCGAATCTAGTACCGGAATATCAAAAGGGTTTTTGAATTAAACCCATCAGTTCTTTCTCATGCATTCTGTACAGTTGCAACTTGCAAACCAAAAAAAGCGACATATGAAACCCTTACAAAACCTCTATAACATCATCATTAATCATCCCAACCATCATCTTCTTTAAAACTCATCATCATTCATCAAGTTACAAAAAAGAAAATGGAGGTAAAAAGATTCTAATCTTTGATGTTTATCTTATTTTTTTTCTTTGATAATATATTGTGTTTGTAATCTTTGATTCGTATATAATTGGCTGTAGAATGATTTTATTTTTTTCTTTGATAATATATTGTATATATGATTCGTATATACTGTGGAATGAACAAAGAATATAGATAATATAATATATGAAGTTATGGGATATGGAATATGCGAAGTTATGGGATAATATAATATACTGTAGAGTCAAAAATTGGTTACTTATGGGACAAAGTTTATGTTGCTCATATATGATTCGTATATACTGTTGCTCATTGGATGATCTTTGATAATATACTATATAATCTTTGATAATATACTGTACCAACAAGTGTCATATACTCATATACTATATATTGTGTTTGTGTAGAATGATGATACCATTGTTGAGGAGACCCCGGTTTTGGATGTTCATGATTCAGATTCGGGTTACGAAAGTGAATCCGAGGTTGTGTTTGTAAGAATGTTAAAGTGTTTGTATTAAGAATTTTGATGCTTCCATGTTCTGAACAGTTGAATTTGCATATGGAGAAGTGGTTGATGTGCTATATGTTAGTGGCATCAATGTTCGGTTCTATTTTGTTCTGCACCTTCTCTTGTGTGATCTCATGCAAAAAAATAATAATGGGTCACTAACATGTGTATGAGTTTATCTAACTTTAAAAAAAGTCATGAAGATCTTCACATTTTCGAAACGCAGTTGTACATGATGACAAAATCATACACCAATCAGGTGCTTAACATTTAGGCCACATGTGTTTCAAAAGAATCATCTGTACATCTGGTTCAAAAATAAAACGGGAACAAAATGGTACGGTACCGATTTCCCGATACCGGGTACCGGTACCGATCCCGGTACACCCATTTCATGCTCGGAAAAAAAATGGTACAAAGAATTCGGTACGGGTTCGGTACGGGATTGGTACCGAGCTCATCCCTATTGGAAATTGTGATAAGCGACGTTGTACGGTTTTCTCTTGTTGATGCAAATAATGTTTAAAAACGTTATTTATATCTTTCGATTACTTCACGTTTTGAGGATGACAAAATGTGAAATCACGTTACGTTAAAATTAACGTAAACAAGTTTTTAATCGGAAGATCTCGTTTCCGCGCAAATCACTCTAGAACAAATTTACAACTTGACTAGTGATCAAAGAAGTGAATTTGTGTTTTAAGACTTCACATTTTAATGTGACAAAACATTTTTTCAAAAATACGCATGACAAATTATTTTTGAATAATTAAGAAATGTTTTAATGGAAAAATAAGTTTATATTACATAACAACAATTTTTCCTCCCAAAATCAACTCCAAACTTCCCCAAATAAGTTTTCACCAGAAAAGACAAAAATTGGAGCGTCTTTGTCTGGGACGGCTCCACGGTTCCACTAAATTTAGTGGAGCCGTGGCATGTTTAGTGGAGCCGTCCCCTTGTAACGTTCAGATTTTCCTTGCCTATAAATACCAACCCCATTCACAGTTTTTAGACATCCTTACACACACAAAACTTTCTGAGTTCAATACTCTCTTCACACTTTCTTTCTTTGATCATTTAGATTAGTTTTTCTCTTGTTCAAGAGTGATCATATCATCCAAACAAGTGATCCTCTTCATTCCTCTTCAATAGCAAGAGAAGAACACAAAGTATCCTTGAAGATACAAAGTGTTGTGATTCCTCTTCAAGTGCAAGAGAAGAACTCAAGGTATCAAAGAAGATACAAGAGTTATAGTTGTTAGGTTTATTGTAACACTTGTTACATCCTTGTTGTATCCTAGCATACATCAAGATTATTTTTCTTTTGTGAGAGTGTGAGTGAAGATCATTGTGATCTTAAGAGATAGTGAAGATCTCTTGAAGCCATTGGGCTTGTGTGATTGATCAAAGGATCTAGAGTAGATAGGATAGGTTGAGTGAAGTGAGAGTTGATCATTGTGATCATGTTGAGATCTTGGTGATCTCTTGAAGCCATTGGACTTGAGTGATTGGTCACGTAGACCTTGGTAAATTGGTGCTAGCTAAGATTAGCACTCGACATCTAGCTTAGTGTCGGTAATAGGATAAGCGACGTGTACGGTTTTCTCCGCCTGAAGGGAGGTTGTTGACATAGTGTTTGAAACTCTCGAGTGTGGTACTCGGGGAGTGGAGTAGGGCGAAGAAGAGCTTCGTAGCCGAACCACTATAAATCCTTTGTCTCGGTTTGATCTTTCCAACTCTACTCTTTACTTTTATTATTTAGCATTAGTTAGTTTAGTGTGTAGTTCATATTGGTGTTGATTGATTACACATAGAGTTTGAATCAAAGTTTCCAATAGCAAACTTTTTAAAAGAAATTTTTAAAAGAACTTAAAACCGGCAAACTATTCTACCCCCCTTCTAGTTTCCCACAATTGGTATCAGAAGCCACGTCAGTCAAGACTTTAAAGTATATTGTATTTTAAAGCTTGAATCGATCAATGGATTCCGACAAATATCTAGAAGGGCAATCTATGCAAAGACCACCACTTTTCGAAACCGATTATTTTATTTATTGGAAAACAAGATTCAAAACGTATGTGAAATCAAAAGACATTGATCTTTGGCATGTTATTACCGAGGGTGACTTTCAACCGATTCAATTAAATCCGATAACTAAAAAGGATGAAATTGTTTCATATGATAAACAAAGTGATGAACTAAAAAGGAAACTAGGAAAAAATAATGAGGCTAAAATGATGATTTACAATGCTTTGCCTAAAAAGGAATTTGAAAGAATTTTCATGTGTAATATGGCAAAATATATTTGGAAAATTTTGTTAGTCACTCACCAAGGTAATAACCAAGTCAAAGAGAACAAGATAGATCTTCTTGTTCAACAATATGAACAATTTTCCATTTCGGAAGATGAGTCAATAGATAATGCTTTTGCTATATTTAATACTATTATCACTAGTCTTAAAGCTCTTGATGAAGGTTACTCTAGCAAGAATTATGTTAGGAAGTTCCTTCGGGCTTTACATCCTAAATAGAGAGCAAAGGTAACCGCCATAGAAGAGTCAAAGGACTTGGCGACATTGTCACTCGATGAACTTATAGGAAACTTGAAAGTTCACGAGATGATAATTAAGAAAGACTCCGACATAGTCAAAGGCAAAAGCGAGAGAGTTAGATCTCTAGCATTGAAAGCCAAGAAGGAGTCTAGTGATGAGGAATGTTCGAGTTTCGATAGTGAAGATGAAGAGTATGCACTAGCCATAAGGAACTTTAGAAAGTTCTTTAGGAGGAAAGGTAGATTTCCTAGACAACCTCGCGATGAAAAGAGGTCATTCCAAAAGAACCATGATGAAAGGAAAGGGACAAGTGATAGGAAATGCTATAGATGTGGAGATCCTAATCAACTCATAGGAGAGTGCCCTAAACCACCGAAGTCCAACAACCAAAGAGCTTTTGTAGGAGGCTCTTGGAGTGATAGCTGTGAAGAAGAAGGAAAGAAGCTTAACGATGAAACATGCCTAATGGCTCAAGCTTCTAACGAGGTACATTCCGACTCTTCTTATTATAGTGATGATAATTCGTCAATAGATGATAGTAGATTGCATGACAAATACAATAAATTATGCGTAGTTAGTACTAAGATCTTAGGTAGAAACACGAAACTAAAATTAAAACTACAAGAACTTGAACTACAAGTTTTAGAACTAAAAGATCATGTCAAGAGACTTGAGAAAAATAAAGAAGTAGACTTAGGATGTGGGTCATGCACAAGTCTTCAAGTAGAAAATGAAAAGCTTAAAGAAAATGCTTTAAGAATCATTAAGTTTGATGAAGGAACCAAAACACTTAATGATATACTTGAAAACATTAGATATAGTGAACATGACCGTGCGGGTTTAGGATTTGACCCAAATCAGGCTTCTACAAGTGGTACTAAACAAGTAAAATTTGTAATGCCTGAAATGTCTAAGTCTGAAGGTGACGGCACCACTAAAGGTATAGACGGAACCACTAAATTTAGTGGTACCGTCTGGTGCTGAAGACAAATCTGGGTCAATTCTGAAGAATAACGTGAGTCCTAAACCAAGTCACACAGTTGTAAATAATACTAGAGTGTCTATTCCAAATAGAGAGGAATCCAAAGGCTTTTACATACCCTTGTCATCTCCCGAACATGGATTTGTAAAGCGTGACACTAGGTCAACTACTCCTCATCCTAGAAAAACAAATTCTCCCAAACCTCGGTCTAGAACTCCTCTACCGAGAGGTAACTTTAGAAGACAAAATCATCGAAGTAACTTTCCCGTAACTTGGAATGACCGTCTACCACAAAGTTACTTACCATGGGAAATGTGTCCTCCATTCTCACATCCTAAACTGACGTAACAAATGCGTAGGATGTTTAACTCTAACAACTTTGGACCCATTAGATATTGGGGACAAGATGTTTGAACTCTTGTTTTGCTAGGAAAACATGAGTGTAAATAAACTTTGGAGTCTTACTAATGGAGTATGATTTGTGATCAAACAAATCTAGTGACGCAAAAGTCTAGTCGTGTCTCATTTGCTTAACATTCAACAAAGGTAGTCTAATCTTCTAGTTTTAAGAGCAACACCTTAGGCACAAGTACGCTTCCTTAAAACAACCTTTGTTGGTAGAAATGCTAAGCATGTAGTAGTGTTAGAACCTAACATAAGTAGGCACTATCATAAAGAAACAAAATTCACAATTCATCATGACGAACTCAACTTGTCCAGAAATGTACAAATGATCGCTCTAAGATCATGGGTGACAAGTTCGAAACGAAAATGATGAATGAATTAAGTTTCTTCCCTAGCCCGTATATAACACAACTTGAAGAAAGTATCCCCATAAACTTTAGTATACTATATATGTATAAGATACTTAGCTTAGACACTAACGCCCATATCCGCAAATGCGAATCTCGCAAGAGATGATGAAGGTGAGTGCGTGGATATCACTAGGTTAGGGGCATGATAGGTAAATTAGTTTACCTAACGGCAAGTAGGTCCATTATCATGATTAGTGTTTGGCTTTGTGCCCACTTGTAAGAAGAGTCCCAAAACTTCTTACCTTAAAGTGTTTAATGTATCTTCCGATACATTAAAGGTACTACTCACTTGAGATTATGATATCACAAGGAGATTGGTGTAGAAATTGTTGTCTATACCAACTCTGATAATGCGAGAGATAATGTGGATTGATACATAGAGAGTGACGTTTGTACCTTCATAGGTTGTTTACAAATTTCTTGGTTCCCCAAGAAACAAACTACTCTTGTTGTCTCCACGACCGAAGCCGAATTTGTAAGCGCCGAAAAGGCATGACAACAAACACTATGGATGAGACAAGCTCTAAATAGATTAGACGTCCATCTCAACAACGCTCCTGTGAAGTGTAACAGCCGAGATGCAAATAGACTTGACCGAGAACCCGTAGTTTGCTCATGAACGAAGCTCATCGAAGTACATCATCTCCTCCGTCACGATAAGGTCAAAAGAGAAATCTTTTCTTGGAAAAGTCTCTCTTGAAAGACAACATCGTCAATACTCTAACCATTATGTTCTCGTCACCCCTCTTATGACTATTTGAATATTTCTTCAGAAATATTTAAGGTCATCTCTTATCTCTCATCACATGACTTCTTAATATTTCATTGGAAATATTAACGTCATTTCCCACGTCTCGTCTTATGACTTCTTAAGTCATTCCTTTCTTCCCACTCATGACTATTTCAATATTTCACTGGAAATATTAAAGTCATCCCTTACGTCCTATCGCGTGACTTGCTAAATATTCACGGGAAATATTAAGTCACTTCTCTCATATCGTCTCCTGACTATTAAGTCACTCTTCTCGTCCTTCTCATGACCACTCAAATATTTCACTGGAAATATTGAAGTCATTCCCTACGAATCGCTCATGACTTTTCAAGTTATCTCTTTCACTCGTCTTATGACTTTTTGAATATTTCACGGGAAATATTAAGTCATTCCTTACGTCTCGTATTCCGACTAATTAAATATTTCATTGGAAATATTATAGTCATCCACTAAATCTCGACTCATGACTTCTACTTATTTCACGGGAAATATTAAAAGTCAATCCTCATCCAATGACAACTTAGTCAATTTTCTTGGAAATACTAAGGTCATTCTTTGTCATCTCGCCTAATCGTTTTTCGTCAAAAAAATTATTAGGTATAAACTTTTTCCTCGTGTCAAAAAGTCTTACTAAATAAGTAAGATTAATCAGTCAAAAGTCGAAACGGAACAAAAATGGGACATACAGACCCACGGCTCCACTAAAGTGGCACGGCACCACTAATGTTTAGTGGTACCGTGGTACCGTGAGTCTGAGAAAATCCCGTTTTTCTTCTTCTCTTTTCTGCATAATCATTTCAAACAAAACACCCATTCCCTCTTGCTGTCAAAAACCGACCCTAAACACCCAAATTCAATTAAACTCTTGCAAATCAAGATCGAGGCATTGCAATCAACAAATCTTAATCAGAACAACACTAATTGTAAGTAAATCATCCTTAATTTCTTTTAATTTGAGTCTAGGGTTTGTTCTTGAGCATAAATCCAAATTGGGGATTTTCAATTTTCATTGAACTTTTATGAAATTAGGACTAGGATTAGACAATGTAGCATTTACATGATTCCCTAAACCTAGGATTTTCATAAACCCATTTATTTTGCAAAACCTAATCCGAATTTAATCACTTAAATCAGATTATGATTGGTTAGTTGTAGTGGAATCATGTCTAGGATGATTACAATTGGATTAGAAATGATTTACATCGAAGCTTTTCAAACTTAAGCTTTTTGGTGCCACATTGAGGCATTTGCCAAACACCCCAATTCAATCATTTTCTAAAAACCTCACAAGTCTAGGATCATGAAACCTTTTTCGTGCATTGTTGATGCAAATTAAAAATGTTTTTGCATGCATACATGAACTCTCAAATATAGATTGAATTACATAATTAATATGTATTGTTCGACACATTTGATTGAGCAAAAGTGAAGTTAGGAGTGTTTGGGTAATCTCATTAGTTTTGTTTTAGAGTCGAGATTACCGCACCTCCACATTGTTTGCATATTAGGCACACACACACACACTAGAAACTGTGATCATTAAAATGCAACAAATTAACATGTAAAACATTAAATTTTTGTAGGTAACATGGTGTATCACATGTTTGACTACGATCATGAAATGACAGCTGAGTACATTCCCAAACCATCACTTGAACTTGACACCCCACTTTCCCATATACAAAGTTTCCGTCATCTTGAGTCTCGTCTCTTCCACGAAGGACGTATTGTTGAACCCTCCTTCTTAAATCATGATCATATCCAAATCTTGTTTCAAGGAATCGGATTCGATTGCTTGTTTCGGATCAATGATCACATTTTTCCTCGTTTCGTCCTTGAGTTCTACAGACAAGTTAAACTCGTACATAACGAGGATCAAACTTTGTCTATCCAATTCACAATACAAAACCAAATAATCTCACTCACTCTTGACCAATTTGCCAACATCCTTCAACTTCCAAACTATGGACAATGTTCCTACACCGAAAGTTGGTCACTCAAATCCCTCACTAGTCACCAAATTGAATCCGGTCCTTACCATACTCCCATTCCTACTCCACGTGCTATCAAGGAGCACATTCTTCTTCCTCAAAAAGTCCATGGTTTTCTTAAAGAAAACGGTGAAATTGAGTTTCGTGAGTCTCATGAGTATGACTTAGATCCACTCAAGGTATGTGTTGATGAAGTTCATCCACATTTACGTAGATGGATAGAAGTCATCCGTGAAAATGTCTTCTGTCTTCCTCACAACCGTGAGCAACTCCTGGCATGTTGTGCTCACATGTTGTATTGTCTTGTCACCGAGCAACCCTACAATCTCGCCTACTTCGTGGCAAGAAGAATTGTTGGAATTAGGGGTCGTGTTGATAAACCAATACCCTATGGCATGTTGCTAACTCGTCTTTATCGCTTCGTCATGAATTCATTCCCTCATCTCCAACACAATAGATATCTCTTCGTTGAACCCACCATGGCTCATTTAACTCAAAACACCTACACATCTCTATATTGGGAATGTACATCATCTCGAGAGAATCATGATGATGATTCAGTACCGTGCTATGATGTTTCATCAAGCGATGATGAATGAAGGTGTGCGGAAGAGGAGAGATTAGATATTTATAACTTAAGTAGTATAACTAACTTAAGTAGAATTATTTAGCTATTATTATGGTCTTATGTATGACCATCTAATTATAACTAGCTTGAATTGTTGTCTAAAATTGGCTACTTTGACTAGTAAATCAATCTTTATGTTATTTCTATGAATTTTACTTGAACTCATACATTTTGATTTGCACTTCCCATGCATGCACTAGATGTTAAAATTCCTTGATGCATGCTTAATAGTTGCCTAAAAGCATAGATGATCACATGATGATATTAGTTGCTAGTTGAGATTAGTGTTAGGAAATCTATGTGTTTATCCTTTAGTAGATTGAGGCCTTGGGATTTGCTGTTGAATTATCCACCCAGAATTACCCATTTTAGGTAGCCTAGAACCTGCAGAAATGGAAAAAGGGTCAACTGCAGGCCACGGCTCCACTAAATAGGGAACGACTCCAATAAATTTAGTGGTGCCGTGGTGCCTTTAGTGGTACCGTGGCCCTAGGAGACGAAATTTACAATTCTCTTCCACTTTTTGACTTCCTTTTCCTGGAATTCTGCAAACATAACCTGATTCCCATACACCCAAATCCCCAAATTCACCATACCATCTACCTTTGCATGTCTTGATTTGGCTATTTAAGCTAACATCATACATTTCTCATCCTCATCACTTTACATACACCTTACAACTATCATGTCTTCCACCATTGCCACCACTTCCCACAAAACCAAGAAACCAAGACTAAACATCAAACCTACCAATGAAACAACTCTTCTTGATCAATGGATCAAACATGTACACACATCACAAACCTCAACCAAACCTTCCAATGAGATGATTCTCATTGATCTAACCTTGGATGATGATGATGATGATGAAGCCCACACACCACAAACCTCAACCAAATCAACCTCCTCAATCTCTACACCCCTAGCACCAACAAAAACCAACTAAACAAAGCCAACATCATCATTCGCCCCTACAACAAGAATTGCTACACCTTTATCTCAACCAAGTCCCATTCAACCACTAGCCTTAACACTTAACCTCTCACCATCAACTTCTCTTGAAGTTGGAACTAACACATCATCCTCATCACTTTCACCATCACCACAACCTTTAGCTCTTACCCTAACCTTGTCACCTACCACTCCCTTTGAATTTGGGAGTAACACATCATCATCTTCCCTCTCACTATCACCTCAACCTTTAATGGGTCATCCCATTCTATATCCTCTACAACCACACACCTTGAGTTGTGCTAGTTGCCACCATAACCAAAACCTCATCATAAGTCTTAGAGATGAGTTGAGCTTTAGATTCTCATACCTTGAGCACCTCCTCACACCACCAATGGGACCCATCATCCTTCCACTTCCTCCACCACACAATAGCCCAAACTATACATACTTATGTTTAGTTTTTCCAATAAAAGCTAGGAAACCCTTTTGAATTCGAAGCAAATCTTGAAGTCTCATACTACTAGGGATATTTATGTGACTTTTTGTTGTTTAGTTTGCTTCCATGTTGTAGTCATACCTATATATGACATTTATTTTATCTTTAATGGGCATTCCTGTGGTTGTTTTATTTTCTATTTTTAGCTATTTAGCTAATTTTCTTCTTGTGTTTGGATATTTGTCTTAAGTGCTACATGTTAGATATTGTACATGCGTTCTCTAACCTTGTTTTGTAGCACGAATCATTGCTCGATTCCTTGGTGTTCTCCAAATGAGGGGGAGTATACATCAAGGGGGAGCCTTTGCAACCTTTTTGCTTCGACAAAAAAGGGGAGAAATGGAAGCAAACTCATTAAAAACTTGTTAAAACTAATTTTAACTTAAAATGAGTTTATGTTTTGTCATCATCAAAAAGGGGGAGATTGTTGATGCAAATAATGTTTAAAAACGTTATTTATATCTTTCGATTACTTCACGTTTTGAGGATGACAAAATGTGAAATCACATTACGTTAAAATTAACGTAAACAAGTTTTTAATCGGAAGATCCCGTTTCTACGCAAATCACTCTAGAACAAATTTACAACTTGACTAGTGATCAAAGAAGTGAATTTGTGTTTTAAGACTTCACATTTTAATGTGACAAAATATTTTTTCAAAAATACACATGACAAATTACTTTTGAATAATTAAGAAATGTTTTAATGTAAAAATAAGTTTAAATTACATAACAGCTATTTTTCCCCCCAAAATCAGCTCCAAACTTTCCCAAATAAGTTTTCACCAGAAAAGACAAAAATTAGAGCGTCTTTGTCTGGGACGGCTCCACGGTTCCACTAAATTTAGTGGAGCCGTGGCATGTTTAGTGGAACCGTCCCCCTGTAACGTTCAGATTTTCCTTGCCTATAAATACCAACCCCATTCATAGTTTTTAGGCATCCTTACACACACAAAACTTTCTGAGTTCAATACTCTCTTCACACTTTCTTTCTTTGATCATTTAGATTAGTTTTTCTTTTGTTCAAGAGTGATCCTATCATCCAAACAAGTGATCCTCTTCATTCCTCTTCAATAGCAAGAGAAGAACACAAAGTATCCTTGAAGATACAAAGTGTTGTGATTCCTCTTCAAGTGCAAGAGAAGAACTCAAGGTATCAAAGAAGATACAAGAGTTATAGTTGTTAGGTTTATTGTAACACTTGTTACATCCTTGTTGTATCGTAGAATACATCAAGATTATTTTTCTTTTGTGAGTATGTGAGTGAAGATCATTGTGATCTTAAGAGATAGTGAAGATCTCTTAAAGCCATTGAGCTTGTGTGATTGATCAAAGGATCTAGAGTAGATAGGATAAGTTGAGTGAAGTGAGAGTTGATCATTGTGATCGTGTTGAGATCTTGGTGATCTCTTGAAGCCATTGGGCTTGAGTGATTGGTCACGTGGACCTTGGTAGATTGGTGCTAACTAAGATTAGCACCTGACATCTAGCTTAGTGTCGGTAATAGGATAAGCGAAGTGTACGGTTTTCTCCACCTAAAGGGAGGTTGTTGACATAGTGTTTGAAACTCTCGAGGGTGGTACTCGGGGAGTGGAGTAGGGCGAAGAAGAGCTTCGTAGCCGAACCACTATAAATCCTTTGTCTCGGTTTGATCTTTCCAACTCTACTCTTTACTTTTATTATTTAGCATTAGTTAGTTTAGTGTGTAGTTCATATTGGTGTTGATTGATTACACATAGAGTTCGAATCAAAGTTTCCAATAGCAAACATTTTAAAAGGAATTTTTAAAAGAACTTAAAACTGGTAAACTATTCAACCCTCCTTCTAGTTTCCCACATCTCCGCATGAAGGGAGCTTTGTTGACATAGTGCTTAGAACTCTCGAGTTGGGTACTCAGGGAGTGGAGTAGGGCGAAGAAGAGCTTCGTGACCGAACCACTATAAATCTCGCTGTCTTGGTTTGATCTTTCCATCTCATCTCTTTATACTTATTATTTATATTAGATAGTTTAGCTTAGTGTTCATATTTGTGTTAATTGATTTCACAAAAGAATTGAATCAAAGTTTTTCAAAGAAGCTCTTTTTATTTTAATTAAGGAAAATAAATCGGTAAAGCTATTCAACCCCCCTTCTAGTTTTCCACAATTGGTATCAGAGCTACCTCAGGCAAGATTTTAACATAAATTGTATTTTAAAACTTGAATCGATCAATAGATTTCGACAAATATCAAGAGGGGAAATCTATGCAAAGACCACCACTTTTTGAAACCGATTGTTTTATCTATTGGAAAACAAGATTCGAAACGTATGTGAAATCAAAAGACATTGATCTTTGGCATGTTATTACCGAGGGTGACTTTAAACTTGTTGAAAAGAATCCGGTAATTAAAAAGGATGAAATTATTCCTTATGACCAACAAAGTGATAATCTTAAAAGAAAACTAGCCAAAAATAATGAGGCTAAAATGATGATTTACAATGCTTTTTCCGAAAAAGGAATTTGAAAGAATTTTTATGTGTAATACGGCAAAAGCTATTTGGAAAACTTTGTTAGTCACCCATCAAGGTAATAATCAAGTGAAGGAAAACAAGATTGATTTTCTTGTGCAACAATATGAACAATTTTCCATTCGGGAAGATGAAACTATAGATAATGCTTTTGCTAGGTTTAATACTATTATCACTAGTCTTAAAGCTCTTGATGAAGGTTACTCTAGCAAGAACTATGTTAGAAAATTTCTTAGGGCTCTACATCCCAAATGGAGAGCAAAGGTCACCGCCATTGATGAGTCAAAGAACTTGGCGACATTATCACTTGATGAACTAATAGGAAACTTGAAAGTTCATGAAATGATAATCAAGAAAGACTTCGACATAGTCAAAGGCAAAAGTGAAAAAGTTAGATCTCTAGCATTGAAAGCCAAGAAGGAGTCTAGTGATGAGGAAAGTTCGGATTCCGATAGTGAAGATGAAGAGTATGCATTAGCGGTTAGAGACTTTAAGAAGTTTTTTAGAACAAGAGGTAGATTTGTAAGACAACCTCGTGATGAAAAGAAGTCGTTCCAAAAGAACCGGAATTACAAGAAAGAAAAGAGTGATAGAAAATGCTTTAGATGCGGAGATCCAAATCATCTCATCGGAGAATGTCCTAAACCACCGAGAACCAAGAACCAACGAGCACTCGTAGGAGGTTCTTGGAGTGATAGCGGTGAGGAAGAAGAGGAGAAGCCAAATGTCGAAACATGTCTTATGGCTCACGCTTCAAATCATTGGTACAGATATGGGACTTCGTCACACCAAAAATGTGTGACGATATGTATATAGTCACACACGTTTTTTTTGGTGTATGTCACCAAAGGTCGCGCCACCGTAGGTGGCATATGGTGACATTGTTTAGTTTGTGGCCGTTTTCATTGAAAAAGAGTGACCAAAATCCGAATATGTGTGACAAATTAGGCACAAGTTTGGTTGGATTAATCAGTATCAGTGACTGTAAACACTTTATAGTCACACAAATTTTTTTTGAGAGTAACTATTGTTCGTCCTTTGGCCACATAAATATATAATATATGTGACATTTGAGATGATTTATTCAAGTAAATGTGTATTTTGTGTGACTATTTCCCATCCTGTGGCCACATGAATATATAATAAATGTGACGTTTGTGATGATTTAGTCACACAACGTGTGTTATTTTTTTAGAGTTAGTCACAAACAATTAAGAAAAAAGTGACCAAAAGTGTTAATAAGTGTGACCATATGCTGTTTAAAGTGAAGAAATGTGTATTTTGTGTGACTATTGATCATCCAATGGCCACTTGAATTTTATGTTTGTGTGGCCTTTTGTAATATTTAGTCACACAAAGCATGTTTGTTTTGGGTATTTAGTCACATATAATTAAGCAAAAAGTGGCCAAAAGTGTTAATAAGTGTGACCATATGCTGTTTAAAGTGAAGAAATGTGTATTTTGTGTGACTATTGATCATCCAATGGCCACTTGAATTTTATTTTTGTGTGGCCTTTTGTAATATTTAGTCACACAAAGCATGTTTGTTTTGGGTATTTAGTCACATACAATTAAGCAAAAAGTGGCAAAAAGTGTTAATAAGTGTGATCATATGCTGTTTAAAGTGAAGAAATGTGTATTTTTTGTAACTATTGTTCATCCAATGGCCACTTAAATTTTATGTTTATGTGGCCTTTTGTAATATATATTCACACAAAGCATGTTTGTTTTGGGTATTTAGTCACAAACAATTAAGCAAAAAGTGGCCAAAAGTGTTAATAAGTGTGACCATATGCTGTTTAAAGTGAAGAAATGTGTATTTTGTGTGACTGTTGATCATCCAATGGCCACTTGAATTTTATGTTTGTGTGGCCTTTTGTAATATTTAGTCACACAAAGCATGTTTGTTTTGGGTATTTAGTCACATACAATTAAGTATAAAGTGGCCAAAAGTGTTAATAAGTGTGACCATATGCTGTTTAAAGTGAAGAAATGTGTATTTTGCGTGACTATTGTTCATCCAATGGTCACATGAATTTCTAGTTTGTGTGGCATTTTGTAATATTTAGTCACACATCGAATTAAACAAAGGGTGACTAATAATGTTGATAAACGTGACCATATTATGTGAGTGCATCTTTTAGTCACAGGGTTACTACTGCTATTACTAAGTTAGTACTGTTGGAGCAGAGTTGCTACTGCTAGTACTAAGTTAGTCTTGCTAAAGCAGAGTTACTACTGCTAGTACTATGCTAGTGCTGCTGGAATGAGTATATATATATATATATATATAATATATATATATATATATATATATATATATATATATATATATATATATATATATATATATATATATATAATGTGTGTGTGTGTATATATAAATATAAAACAGAATTAAAAACAAAAAGAAATTTCAAATTGAATAAAACTCGAATGTATATAACTGAACAGAATATACAATTGTATCAAACATTGAATTAAATAAGAAGAATTATATATATGTAGGTTGAAAAAACACATGTATGTACCTCCTCTTCACGAATAACTTGATCCTTTGGCCATGCCACGAAACCACCTACGCCTTCCTTAACTGTTTTAAAACCATTATTTGCTACGTCCGGTATGCATGCTGCATCTACTAACGATTAATCAATTGACACTCTGTAGCAATCATTTGGGAGTGGTTGGTTATGCAGCATTTGCTTTCCATGAGACTTGTACACGATACCCAAAGCAACGATATTTGATTTCTTTAAGTGCCACAGTTTGCACTTAAATGTCTAAAAAAAAGAATTTTTGCATGTATATATCAGAAATTATTTAAACAAAAGAATAACAAGAAACATGTTGAAATACATACTGCTGGCAGTGCTTGTGTTGGAGACACATTTTGTTGCGATTGGGAATCTAGAGACCCGTTTTGTCGTGACTTAGGCGTTTTCTTAGGTCCGACGGTTTTAGCAAGTTCCTATATGTATATATAAAACACGTTACATTATTTAAAAAAAAGAATAACAAGAAACATGTTGAAGTACATACTGTTGGTACTCCTTGTGTTGGAGACACATTTCCTTGCGATTGGGAATCTGTAGACCCGTTTCGTCGTGACTTAGGCGTTTTCTTAGGTCTGACAGTTTTAGTAGGTTCTTATACGTATATATAAAACACGGTACATTAGTCATGTATGTAAAATTCAAAAATCAAAGGGGGATGTTTTATTACTTACCATTGTTTCCATTACCTTTTCTGAAGTTACAAGCGCATTAGACTTCTCCTGAATTCTCGCATCTTTAGCACTTACAACATCACTTGGCTCAGTTCCGTCCACCTCATTAGCGCTGCTATCTATATTGTCAATGGCCATTGGAGTCACCTGCAATATAAATTAAGAAATACATTGACTCATCAGTTTATGTTCAATGCCTGCTATCATTAGCATCAGTGGTGTTAGCATTAGAAAATGAAATTTTTAACAACATAAAAAATGGCTTACATCTGAGGCTACTGGCAATTGAGATGGAAAATTTAACTGCACCCCTTGTTTACTCAACTGTGCCATCATTTCAGTAAGCATTACCTTTGTTTCTGACATCTCATTGGACAATTTCTTGACCAACACATCTTTTTCGGTCATCTCGGTGGACAATTTCTGGACCAATAAATCTTTTTCTTGACGCTCGCGTCTCTCATTATCAAGTTGAGTTTGAAGTAACTCAATTCTTTCATCGGTTTCTTGTCTGCTTCGAGGAAGACCAAAATACCTCTTGTATGTAACTCCACTTCCCACTCCTCTTGCATAACCGCCCTTTTCCTTACCAAACACAACTGTCATGGCATCAGTGCCATTATCAAGACTCAAGGTTGCTTCTTTGATCTGGTCATCAGCTTCTTTCTGCACAAAAAATATAGGAAATATTGGGATTAAAAGCCTTCTTGATGCTGTTAGAGTAACTGCTGCTCATATTTGTGTCAATGCTGCTCAGCTGGAGTTAGTGCTGCTCATGAACTTCAATGAAAAATATGCCAAGTGTTTACTACCGCTAGTACACAATTACTGCTGTTAGTACGCAGTTAATACTGCTGGTATACAAGTTACTACTGCTAGTATATAGTTAATGCTGCTGGTATATAAGCATAATAATAGAATTTCCAGTTAAACTTACAAGTTTATCTCCCACTGATCTAATCTCATCATCTGGATATTCGCCGTCTTTGTTTACCCTTCCTTTCAACCACATTACACAACACGGGGGTTCTTCATCTGCTTCAATCTCTTTATTTTCTATCTAGTAAACATCAAATGCATACACATGTAAAGTTAAACCAAAATAAACGAAAATATGAGGATGCATACACAGTTAAACAAAGATAATCGAAAATATGAGGGTATTAAATGCAATTGTGCAATGTAAACAGATTCATTTCTCAAACTGATCGTCTCTCAATTTGCAAAACCAACATTATGTAATCTTACGATTTTCTCTTTTACATAAACATATCCACCTCGTCCCATTTTATGCTGATAAATATTTTTGGAACGTGCCATTTTAGCTTTATCAGATTTCTCCTGAAAACACAAAATTATAAGGCGTTTAGATGCGGTAATGCTGCAAACTAAAAATTATGAAATGACATATAGACTTAAATAAAGATGACTAATTAAAACCTTGTATGCATCGGTGGTCGTGTAGTTTACAAACTCGACCCAGTCTTCTGATTCCACAAATACACTATACTTGGCCGGCACTTCATTCAGTTTCGAAGGTGTACTTAGGTTGGGCAAAATGTTTTTTTCTCTGAGCTTCATTCTAAAATTCCTTAGCAGTTGACCAAGACGAGTCATTACCAATTTTCTGAATGTCACGTCAACATCAAAATATCGATGCAAAGATTAACACAATGTTGTTAATTAGTTGCACATAATGTAACTGCATAGATAAACTAAGGTAGTACTGGGTTAAAAAATAGTATATATGTACCGTGATTTCAGCCCATAGTTTATCTCTTATTTCTTTATTCACCTTCTTCCAGGAAAGAATCTTCAAACCTATCTGCTCACGAACCAGATCTCCTAAAAAACTCGAAAACAGTGCTCTGTGTTCCCCTGATACCCTATTCAATGCATCAAAGGTTACCTTGAGCTTTATTCCACCAGGTTGGCCGTATCGCAGGCGAAACTTAAATAGCCTGGTTATGCCCCTCTTAGCTAGTATCCTATCTGATCAGTTGGTTCCAGGCGCATCTAGATCTTCATCATCAGAATACTTTTCGGATTCATATTCTAATTTGTTATCATCATGTTCTTTATCAGCAGGAAGCAAAAGATGATTATCAACAATGGGCTGAATTTCCATGACTCTTGAGCAATAATAGGTAAAAGAAAATGATTCTGGCTTAGCTTGGAGAGTAATGGTGATAGAAGATTTGATTTTTGTGTTTTCTTTGCAGTCTTTTTTTAGGAGAGAAAAGAGGGTATATGAAGAATATCAATCGTTATTCTTGGCAACTGCTTGTAATTAGGTGATTTAAAATTTTTGGATCAAAATTTTGGCTCCAAGTTCTAATTTGAAATTAACAATTGAATTATTTGAAAATTTTGCCTTTGAACCTGTTAATTAAAGCATAAACTTAAATAAATCAAAATTTTGGCTCCAAATATTATATATCATTATCTTAATCGCAAATGTACCATCTAACTGTGCAACCATCACATCAAGAACACAAATTGCTACCATTTAACACAAACTGCTACCATTAAATCATAAACCAACATGAAATCAAGAACACAAACTGCTACCATTAAATAAATATGTGCAATCATCAAATCAACACAAACTGCTACCATTTAACATAAACTGCTACCATTAAATCATAAACCAACTGCTACCATTTAACACAAACTGCTACCATTTAACAAGAACACAAACTGCTACCATTGAAATCAAGAACACAAACTGCTACCATTTAACACAAACTGCTATCATCAAATCATAAACCAACATGAAATCAAGAACACAAACTGCTACCATTAAATAAATATGTGCAATCATCAAATCAACAACATAAACTGCTACCATTAAATCTAACTGTGCAATCATCACATCAAGAACACAAATTGCTACCATTTAACAAACCAAAATACTATCATTACAGTTATAAAATAGATACATTTAAACTACTAATTACTAGTTATTGTACCATTAATAATTAAATTTATCCAAATTAAATGTCAGAACTACTACTACCATATTAAAGTACCAAATACCATTTACAAAACACAAAAGCTGTTAATGGATATCCTAAACCCCTAAACCATCTTCCTCTTGCCTTTCCCATGGCTGCTAGAAGGTGCTCCAAAACCTATAGGATTCTTCTTACATGGCAGTCCCAAGACAATATCCTGAGTAAATTTCTTTTTGTGTGCCTTTTCAACTGGTATTTGAGAGGATTGAGTTTTGGGAGTATCTTGAGAGGATTCAGCTTTGTCATTTACCTACAAGTTGAATGAGTATAATGGATTAAGTCTGGAGAATGTCATAAAAGTAGAGAAACAACACTTATTAAATGGACCATTATTACCCCTTTTGTGTCAGCATCACCAGATTCTTCATCGCTAGAGAAATAGAAAGGGCTCTTTCTCTTTCAATCTACGTTTTCCCATACCTCCTAATAGTTAACATACCATGTGTTTCATAAAATTTAATGGAATAAAGGTATACAACTTTAGCCACAAACACATAACAACTTTAGTATACCTTGTTTGAAATGATTTTGAATTTGGACCTAGGGATTTTTGCCTTTGAACCTGTTAAAGCATAAACTTCAATAAATTAAAAATTCACACAGCTTTACATTCAACAATAAATTCAAGTTTACTCTGATTATGTATACGAAAATCAAAGTATGGAAAACAAAAAAATAGAGCATACATTAGACATAGCATAACAACCATTATAAAATACAAAACAACCCCATTTTACATTAGAATCAGTAACAACCCCAAACATCAAAAGCCTGTTACTAATTATTGTACAATGAATCATTAACTGATATGTGAAAACATTAGAAAACATACCTTTGTTGTTAATTGGATTCATTGTTTGCGTGTTTGTGTTTGCCAGAAGAATGTGTGTTTTGATTAGGGTTTATTGATTATTGTGTGTGTTTACAAATGATCGGGTAAAGGGATTAATTGCCGGTTGTGAAGTTGTGGTTTAGTTTAACTATAACTGACGTGGCAAGAGTTGAAAAAAAAGGGGGGCTAATGTTGTTGACATGGCGGTGAAAACCGGCTATAGCCGGTAACTACGGATGGCAACGGATCCGGTTCGGGGCGGGTTTTAGTGTACCCGTACCGGCCCCATATCCCATCGGATACTCGATTAATATTATCTATCAGTTTTTCGTGTTTCCCCGCGGGTATCAGTTATTCGTAATTAAAAGTTAAAGAAAATGCATATCGTATCAAACGATTTAACGCAACATATCGCAACGCAACGTACTCGGCACGATATTCACCAAAAAAATAAAATGCGCAAGAGGTTTCAAAGTTAATCATTCTCATTTCCAAAAATAATCTCGTTTTAGCCTTTTAAAAGGGTTTGGTATCATCATTTGTGTAACGGTAGATCACACGGACTCACGAGTACTCACTCCAAAAAAACGAATAACCGAATAGTCGAGAAGAGTATTGACGATAACTCGAGTCGAGACGAGATGACAAAAACCAGTCAAAGAGATAACTAACAACAAACATATCAAATAAGATGAGTCGATTAGTAATCGTCGGTATTTTCCCATAATCCCATTTATTAGTACAAGGTATACTCGTTTTTTTTTTTATTTAAAACAAGTTTGGACTTACGACAAAATTAATCTTTGGAAATAACAAAATTTCGCCATGACTATTTCATTTATCGAACTTTTCCATGTCAAAAGACTTTATTAAAAATCAATTTCCCGAGTAATTTATAATATAACGAGTATTTATATAAACCCTAAACCCTAAACGCTAAACCAATCCGTCACTCAAACAATAAACAAACGAATAGTCCTACAAATCCAAATATGTTAGTGTACGGGTAGCATGTCTCGAATAGTCCAATAGCCCTCGTGTGTTCCGTTTTTATCCCAAATGTCACACGCAAGGTTTTCAAAATTGGGATCCTACTTAAGATCCTATGGTAAAGATCGGGATCCTATAACATCTTAATCTTTTAAAGATCCTTTGTAAGATCCGGATCATTTTTACTTTGTAGTATCATAAAATCGTAAGATCCTACGATCAGGATCGGGATCCTGACAACCATGGTCTCACGTACACTTCTAATTTCCTTACTTCATTATTAACCAAATTAAATTACAAATATCTTTACAACTTTTAATTTAACAATTGTTTTTATTTCTTTCTTTTATTTTGTCCAAGTCGAGTCAATATCAAGTCACAACAAATGAGTTACTATTTCCTTTCGAGTCACAGTCAAACATTTATTCCCTCGGGTCAATAATAATGAACCCGATCCCAAATCATCCCAAACATCACAAACAACTAGTTGGAACTATTGAGTTTGGAAGTTTATTATTCACAAAGCATGAGATACAACTAGTTGTTGCATCAACTCATTGTACATGGTAAGTCAATACTTGGAAAAGGAAATTGGAGACTTTTTAGTACAACTTCAATTCACAGTATACTTTTGGCGCGCGCCTTTGGTCCCTTTTCCCGCCTAAAGTCTTGGGAACCATTCATATACCTCTCCAGCCTATTTATACCTATCGATTGTATACCAAAGAACACACACAAACACATATATCCCTTTCAATTCAAAGAAAACTTCAACAATGGCAGCAAATAATGGTAACTTTCAAAATGATGCAAAGAGTACGAGTTCGTGTTAACCAACTATTTGCTATTTGACGCAGTGTTTGATGCTTTCGGGGATGAACCCATTGTAGAATATGGGTCGTATAGGCAGGTAGATACGTGGATGGGGAGAAGAATTTTGAACTGGCTGCATACAAAAGACTTTTACTGGGATGAGGTTTGGGAGTGAATGAGGTGGAGGAGGAGGAAAAAGATGAAGAGGATGAGGAGGATCAACAGGATGCGAAGGTACAGGTGGAGCTTCCGTTGTAGTCTCAACCGTTGGTGGCTTAAAGCATTCATTAAACATCGGGTCAAATAACTTCTTCAACTCATCACTGTTAGGGGGTACATAAGGAACTGCAGGAGTGGGATTCTGTACAAGACCTGAACTAATTGGTCCAGGTGTCAATAAGTTAGGTGCGGCTCCAGAACTAGTTTGTCCAGGAGCCGTTTACTCAGTCAGCTCGTCGAATGTCACGTGAATAGTTTCCATGATTTGTCGGGTTCATTTGTAGTAGATTCTGTACCCCTTACAATCTGGTGCATATCCAACGAAGAATCCTATGTCTGCTTGTTGATCCCAGTTGAGCTTCACGATCTTGTTAATTACTTTAGATAAATCTAAGGTAATTGGTATAGAAACTGATTTTAGGTTGTATATCAAATATTATGCGGAAACTAATATTTGATCTTAAGAAAAATAAACACAAACGAATTATCAAACAACACTTCAATATATTAATACGATTGCTCTGAATAGCAATAGGGTTACAAGAAACCTTGAAGTGTAAAACAATACGTATGCTAAGATTACCAATCAATCGATATCTAACTCTAACCCTAGAACCTCCTTTTATAGCGTAAGGAGTCCTAGTCGGTTTACAAAACTTCCTATACAAGAAAAATATTCATACGTATCTTTTCTATACTTATCTTAACATACTTTACACAAATAATAAACAGCAGAGTAATCCTTCTAGCAGCAGAGTCTTCGTAAGCTAGCATTAGAGTTACAATGTGCCTATTATACCTAAACAGCAGAGTTACCAAAACAGCAGAGTTCTTGTGCTAATCAGCAGAGTTACATAACTATTCGGCAGAGTTGTAATTCTCCAATCAGCAGCATTTCAGACCCAACAATCCTCCCCTAAACTTGATATTTTTCTCCAAAAATCATCAAGTTTCCTTAATCCCAAATAACCACCAGGAGGATGCTTCCAAACACCTTACTGTTTTGAAACCTGTGATACCAGCAACTGTTTGTATTTCTCAATCAATTCTCTTGCTTGATGATCTGAATCAAATGGTCTTTGAAGTGCCAACTTTCCAGGTTGCAGCATTTGATACAGAATAGATGTACTGTTGTTGATGACATAGTCCTTTTCCACAAGCATATATACAGTAACACCTATGCAAGACAAAACATGAACTCCACAACTTTGATATAAGTACCACTTCTGAACTGTAGAGCTCAGCAACTTCCTCCATTCAATACTTCTTGCATCTGGTTCAAACATGTTCTTCAAGTAGTAATAATTTAGTCTCTCAAACACTATCTCTGGTCTAGTATCTCCATATCTCATCTTGTACAAATTCCAGAGTTTAGTAATATCATCTCTATCCATATAGTGCATCATTTGAGAAAAACTAGTATACCCCACTCTTGAACCATTTGATCTTTCAATCACCCAGCATACACTACTATCAGCTAAAATATCATGTGAATAAGAAATTATTGGATATTTTACCGATAAAGGTACTTCATCAAGTATCTCAGGCTCTTCTTGAGGTTCATGAACTGTGAGATCCATAACCCCTTTCATCTCATCTTCAGTCACTTCTTCATTCCCTGAATCAATATCCTCTGTTTCCTCTTCCTCAGAATCACTCATCACTACTTTTCTCTTCTTCCTACTCACCTGCTTTACTCTCCTTCTATATCTCTTTGTACCAGCAGAAGATTCAGGCAAAACTTCAGGTTCTTCTTCAGCTTCAACTACAACTTCTTTCTCTTTCTCAACATCAGTTACTACAGGTTTTGAACCACTTCCACTTCCAGATGCTTTTAGATTGTCAGATCCTATAACTTCTGGATTTCTCTTCTTTTCAGGAACTTTTCTTGGATTAAGCTGAGCATAAGTTTCATAAAATTCCTTTTCAATTAAGTGATCTGGCTTTCCTTTAAAATCCTTCATCTGATAGTTTCTAGCATTCTTCAAATAGTATTTCATGTCAGTAACCAATGCTTTTCTTGAAGTTGACTTTCCCTTATAACCATGCTTCTGAGCTTCAGTTATCCTCTTAATCAACTCTTCCCACCTAGTCAATCCATTCTTTCTAAGTATGAACTCAACAAGCTCTTTTGTCTTTTCAGCTCCATTCAACTGCTCATCATTTGATATCAGCCTAGCTTCACCTCTGACAATCATATCAGACTCAATGAAATACTGCAATTGTGCATCCAATTCTTCTTGACTAACTTCTTTAAATGCAGTACTTTCCATAAGTTCAGACTGATCTCTTTCTTCACTAGCTGCAAAACTTGTTGCAAGTTCTAGAAACTGGTACCAAGAAGAATTTTTGAATACAAGATTTGCTAATCATCACAGTGTTCTGCACCAGCAGAGTCACCCTTTTCACCAACATTTTCAACTTCCACTGATTCTTTTACAACTTCCTTTTCTACCTCCCCTGAGCCTATCACATCCTCCACATCTTCTTGATCCTTATCATTCACAACAGCCTCTTGATCATTCCTCCCCTGTTTGGAAGCATCCTCTTCCAAACTTGGTTTGGACCTCTTCTTGAGCCTCCCCTCAAGGTGTGTAACCCTTAGTTTAAGCCTCCTAATTTCAGCACCTTGAGTAGCTCTGACTGTCTTTAACTCTTTTCTCAGATCAAGCACCTCCTTTGACAAATTGGTACAATTTTCCGTCAATTCTTTCAATTGTTTCATTATATCCTCACAACTTCGGTCTGTGTAACCTGACCCGAGAGGTTGATCATTGGAATTGTCATTTTGTACAGGTATGTTAGCCGTCAAATCATCAGTTTCAAGTTCAATTCTAGCATCAACACTTCGACCTGTGTGACCTGGTCCGAGAGGTGTATCATTTGCAATGTCCATATGTACATAAGTGTCCATCAATTCAATATGTTCATCTCTGTCCTCATCACTTCGAGATGTGTTACCTTCTCTGAGAGGTGAATCTTGGGACATAAACTCAGTCTCATCCCTAGGATGAACATCTGAGCCCCCCATAAAATCCATTTGGCTGGGGTTACCACCAGTTGTGTCAGGTTCCTGAGAACCTTCTGCAAATGATGTTGCCATGGTCGAGGTCTTAAGGATGTTAGCACTGTCCTGTTCAACTACTAAGTTGGAAACAGTAGTGCCAGCCTCTTCCATCATGGTACCACCACCACCTGTACCAGCCTCATCTGCTACCATACTAACATTGGCCTGAGGGTGCACAATGTTCTCATTTTGTGAATTCCTAGGTGATTGGGTAGGTTGTGGTTCAGTAGAAGATGATTCATTTAAACTTGTTGATGAGGATGTGTGATGGGAAGCTGTGGGTGTTCCAGCCTCTTCATCCTCATGTACTTCAGCCACTACACTCAAGATATGCTCAGTTAGGGGAGTAATAACACCAGAAAATCCTTTCCCATCCTTCTTCAAAAATGCAAACATCTTGATGGCCATTCTACTACAGGGCTCAATTTGTGAATGCCTCAAAGGTTCCCTTAGCTGTTTATTTATTATAAGTTGTAGAAACCTAGGGTATAAGTAAAACTTCTTCTTAACAAATTTCTTCAGCCCTTCAAATATCATAACAGAAAAATCATAGGGCTGCCCTGTAGCTAAACATACGAAAGCCATTGCCTGAGATGCATTAAACTCACTCCACCCACCTATCTTAGGAAACAAGCAATGTTGTAGAGTATGCAGTAAAAACTTCCAATGGGGACACATACGACCTTTCAAAAATGTCCCACTATTCTCAGGTCTCTCATAACCAAAAGACTCAAGTTCAGCCATCACAACTTCTGGGGTTATAGTAGGGGGTGTTGGGGTACCTGACAATTTCAAACTTTCTCTAATTGTGGTTTCACTAACTACAATGTCCTCCCCATCCACACTACCTATTAGTCGTTCCTCACCATCTAAGACATCCAATCTAACAGTTGACCAAAATTGTCGCATATGAGATTTGTAAATTGTAGGGGCAACTGTTAATGCATACCTCAACTTAGACGAACCCAGAAAATCCATTACCTCGTAAAATCCATCCGCTGCATTAACCTTACTGAGAAACGCTATCTCATTGTGTTCTTCTGGAAATGTTCGTCGAGCCATTGAATTTGGGGGTTTGGGGTGAAATGATATGAATTGTTGTGGTTGAGTGATAATTGAGTGTAAGTTTGGAGCAATTAGAACGTAATGAGATCAATTGGGTAAAAGATACCTTTTTGATTCAATTAGGGTTAAGAACGCGCCAAAATATTTCAGTTTAACCCTTCAACTTTCAAACTCATCAGCAGAGTTATGAAAGTGTTGACCGAAAGTCAACATTCCCAAAATCGTTAAAAATCACCTCCTTAAATATCATACCAACCTCACAATCAACTCCATAAATCCTTAATTACAAAAGCAAATCCCCAATTCCAAACCCTAACTCAACAACAAGCCAACATGAGTTCCTCAAAAATGCCTATCATTGAAATTTCGTCGGATTCATCCTCTGATGACTCAAGTGGTTGGGCGAATTACTTTCCAAAGAACGCATCCACCTCACAAAACAAAGGAAAAGCGATCAAAGAAGAATCATCCTCCGATTCACTCCCCTCAACACCATCGTCTTTTGATGAGTCAAGCGATGACGAAACAGCTGATTGGCCTGGGAAACAGCAAGGTTGGCCAAAACATATGACATACTACCAAGGTGCTTGGGAAACCATCCCTTCAAAACATCCACTATCTGCTGAACTTCAGAAACAACTGGAGAAAGCCGCAGCCGACTTTGCAAAAAGTGTCCACATTCCTCAGCCAAAACCAAGTCCAGTTGAGAAGAAACCCGCTGTGCCAAGGAAGAACAACCAGCAGAAGAAAGCGGCTTCATCCACTAGTCAGCAACAAAATCCACCTCCTCGTCCAGTAGTCATTGCACTCCCCTGCCCAAGGGTATATGAAGCCATGGGCACAAGGGGACCACGAAGCAAAGTCATGCCTGATTTTGCTAAAATGTAGGATGTGTATCTTTGTAGCTTGATGTCTTTTGATCTGTCTTTTTAATAGCTTGAATGTATGGAAACATTATGTACTGAAGCCTTTATGATCAATGAATTTCCTCTGTTAATGTTTTACTTGATTGTGTATGTTTATATATCTGCAAAAGGTTAGTAGCAAACAACAAACACAAACAAGAATATTCCATAATAACAGCAGAGTAGCATAGCAACAATCCAACTAAACAGCAGACTTTAACTAAACACAAGATAATGACAAATCAACAGCACAAATCCTTACAAAATTTTACAAAAACATACAAAGATAAGATGTTGAATGATTTAAAGATTGATCATGCCAATACTAGCAACTAGAAACTGAAATCTACTTATGTCAAAACATTTTGTAAGTAAATCAGCAACATTGTTGTCAGTATGAATTTTAACCACTTGAATTAACTTTTTCTCATAACAATCTCTAATAAAATGATGTCTTATCTCTATGTGTTTTGTTTTAGAATGAAAAACAGGATTTTTGATAATACACATTGTGCTGTTGTTGTCAATGAAAATTTTTGTGTTCATGAAATTGTACCCATAATCCAGCAATTGATTCTGAACCCAGAGCACTTGTCCACAGCAGCTAGAAGCAGCAACATATTCTGCTTCAGTTGTCGAATTAGCCACCACTGTTTGTTTCTTACATTGCCAAGAGATCAGCCTATGACCAAGATACTGACAGCCTCCAGTAGTAGATTTTCTGTCCATAGTAGCTCCAGCATAGTCACTATCTGAGTATGCTATCAAGTCAAATGGTGAATTATTAGGATACCAAAGACCAAGTTTTGGTTGACCCTTTAGGTACCTAAAAATTCTTTTGACTACTTCCAAGTGAGAAACCTTTGGGGACACTTGGAATCTAGCACAAGCACACACAGAAAACATGATATCTGGCCTTGAAGCAGTCAGATACATCAATGATCCAATCATGGATCTATACAAATGCACATCAACCTCTACTCCATCTTCATCTTTGAGCAAAGGCTTGTTCTTATCCATGGGTGTCTTGGCTGCTTTCACATCCTTGAAACCAAATTTTTTCAATATATCAGCCACATACTTGTCTTGGCTAATAAAAATCCCATCTGACTTCTGCTTAACTTGAAGCCCTAGAAGAAAGTCATTCTCCATAGAACTCACTCAACCTGCTGTGCATAGCTTCTCAAATCCTTCTAACATAATTCACCTTATTTGTAGACCCAAAAATGATATCATCTACATAAACCTGAACAAGTAGGATATCCTTTTTGTCTTTCTTAATGAACAATGTTTTATCAATGGTTCCCCTGCTAAAACCATTATTCAACAAATACTGAGATAAGGTGTCATACCAAGCTCTAGGAGCTTGATGTAGTCCATACAGTGCCTTCTTTACTTTGTAGACCCTATCAGGATACTTAGGATCTTCAAACCCAGGGGGTTGCATAACATAAACCTCTTCAGGTATCTTTCCATACAAGAAAGCACTTTTCACATCCATTTGATACACAGGAAAATTCTTGTATGAGGCATATGCCAAGAAAAGTCTGATAGCCTCCAGTCTTGCAACTGGAGCAAATACCTCATCATAGTCTATCCCTTCTTCCTGAGTGTATCCCTGAGCCACCAATCTAGCCTTGTTTCTGATGACAATACCTCTTTCATCTCTTTTACATCTGAACACCCATTTTGTACCAATTGCCCTTTTTCCATTAGGCAAATCAACTAATGTCCAGACCTCCTGAAGCTTGAACTGCAGCAACTCTTCTTGCATAGCTTCAACCCAACTTTCATCTTTCAAAGCCTTGTGAATGGTCTTGGGTTCTTCTTGAGATAAGAAACAGGCAAACATGCAATTCTGTAAATCCTTGTGGCTATTCCTCTTCTTAAGTGTCTGAGCAAACAATCCCTGATCAAGTAAATCACTCAACCCTTTTGACTTACTTCTAGTCTGAACAGCAGAGTGAACATCACCAATTATCTGATCCTTTGGATGATTCTTGTGGATTCTGGTTGTAGGAGTGGGACTAACAGGTATATCAGTTTCCAAGTTTGATAAATCACCTTCAGCACCAAAAACATCAACAACTTCATCATCAGTATCCACATACACTTCTTCTAATTCAGGTATCTCATCATCAGAATCATCATCAGTATCACCAGTTATATCAGTAGAGTCTTTGAGTTCAGCAGCAGAGTGACCAAGCTTAACAGCAGAGTGTTTTGCCTTAACAGCAGAGTGCTTTGGCTTAACAGCAGAGTGTTTAGACTTGGAAGCAGAGTTAAGAGAACTGCTGCTAGGTGTATTCCCTTGAATTTCATCAACTTGTGACTCTATACTTCTTTCCTTATCATCATGAGAAGGTTCATCAACACCTTCCACATCAACCTTTGGTACTTCCTTGTGAACAGCTACATCATCTGAACTCTTTCCATCTTTTGCTGTTTGAGAGAAGTACTTATCATATTTCCACTTTTCAATCAACACAAACTCCTCTGCAGATCCATCCTTCTTTGCTTGTGTACCTGCATTAGGGTTAGTTTGTGTTCCTGCAGACATGTTAGTAGTACCTGCAACAACTGGTTGATAATTCATACTTTTGGTTAAAGAATCAATATCAAACATCCAGTCAGGTCCTTTTCCATTAACATTAGGTGTGGATTCTCTAATTGTCACATGCAAATTTTCCACTACATACCCAGTTCTTTGATTAAAAACTCTAAAAGCCTTACTTTCAGTAGAGTAACCAACAAAGAAACCTATGTCTGCTTTCTCACTAAACTTGCCTAAGTGGTCAATGGTGTTTAAGATAGTGACAGGACACCCAAATGGTCTAAAGAAATCTATCAAAGGTTTCCTTCCATGCAATAACTCATAAGGGGTCTTATTATGAGGTTTGACTATCTTAGTTCTATTTTGCACATAACAAGCAGTGTTGACTGCTTCAGCCCAAAAGATAGTGGGTAACTTAGACTCTGACAACATAGTCCTAGCAGCCTCAATTAATGTTCTATTTCTCCTTTCAGCAACACCATTTTGCTGAGGAGTTCTAGCTACACTAAATTGTCTAGTTATCCCTTTTTCCTCACAGAACTGATTCATCACTTGATTCTTAAATTCAGTTCCATTGTCACATCTGATGATCTTAACCTTGTGATTAAATAGGTTTTCTATCCTTGTTATAAAAGCCTTAAGAATACTAGCTGTCTCATTCTTAGTTGCTAAAAAGAATACCCAAGTAAACCTACTGAAATCATCAATGACCACTAAGCCATACATCTTTTTATTCAAACTATGCACATAAGTAGGTCCAAATAAGTCCATGTGTAACATAAACAAAGGTTCAGTTATTGAATTCACCAATTTGGACTTACAAGATGCTCTATGTTGCTTTCCCATTTGGCAAGCAACACAGACTTCAGGATTCTCAAAGACCTTTGAAGGCAATCCTCTGACCAAGTTCCCTTTCACAAGCTTGTTGATAGCCTTGTAATTTAAATGTCCAAGCCTTCTGTGCCATAGTTTAGATTCATCAACAGTGGCTTTGGCAAACAGACAAGTCAAATCTCTTTTGGGAATAATATTCTTTATATCCACACTGTATATATTGTCATGTCTAGGGACTTTAAGAAGAACCAATTTATCATCAGGTATCTTATAGTCAGGAGACAAGACAAGACACTCAGTGTCAGTAAAAAGAACAAAATTCTTCCTGTCACACATTTGTGAGACACTAAAAAGATTAAACTTGAGACCATTCACCAAATACACTTTCTCAAAATCCAACTTTCCAGTTCTGATGATGCCTTTACCAACAATCTTTCCTCCTTTAGGGTCATTCCCAAATGCCACATAACCACCATCCAAAGCTTCAAAATTTTCCAAATTGCTTTGGTCTCCAGTCATATGTGAAGAGCATCCACTATCAAAAATACATTTGTCCTTTAGCTCCTTTTGTAGATTGCCCTGCACAAAAAGTAAGAGAATTAGTTTCTCTTGGGGACCCAAGCCATTACTGACTTGGATCTACCTTGTGCATCAAAGTAGTCAAATTTCTTCAACTGCATTGGTGCACTGCTGTGTCTGAGAACATGATCTAAAACTTTAACTTTTGGTTTCCAGACCCAGCAAGCTGAGGCTTTAACAGCATAAAAATGATTGCCTACAACAGTATCAGTAACAACTTTAGGCAAAACAGCAGAGTTTGCCTTTTCAGCAGAGTTTGCCTTTTCAGCAGAATCAACTTTTTCCTTCTTAATGGGCACTGTTGATGCAATAGGAGAGATAACTCTAGAAGTACCATCTCTCATCAAAACTTCCCTAGGAACCATGTTTCTTTTAGGGTGTGGGTGAGTCTTTCTAGCAGAGTTTCTATGGTTCACCCTATTGTACTGGTTCCATGCTGGTTTCTTATAGCACTCATCTTGCAAATGTTCAAAGCTACCGCAGCAATAACATGCCTTCTTAAGTAATTGAAAGTCAGTCCCTAATTTGTGTGAAACTAGGTTGTTCCAATTTCTCTGGTTTCCCCTAGGCAAGTTATTTGTTCTTTTAGGATATGCTCTAGGTGTGTTGTCAAACTCAGCTATCTTCCTAGAGATACCTTTACCAAACCTAGGCTTAACAAAATCAACCTTTTTAGCCCTAGGTGTTTTTGATTCAACAACAGTAGGAATTTCTTCCTTTTTGTTCTTAGGGGTTGAATCAGATTCTACTTCATCATCATCACTGTCAGACACCCAATCTTCAATAAGGGGTGCTTCATCATACTTCTTTTCCTCAACCTTAGGTGACTCTATTTCTTTTTCATTAGTTTCAACAACAGGTTTACTAATTTCACCTATAGGTGTAGCTCCAGACTCAGAGATGAATGATAGTGTCCTAGTAGGAGGAGCATTAGCACTAAGCTTATTAGGATGAGAAACAGCATTATATCCTAAACCAGTAAAGTGTCTTCCTAATGGTTTACTGAGAATGTCAGTGGCAAATTGTTGTTTTTCTATCATAACAACATGTTTCTCAGTCTCACTCTTAGCTGTATCTCTAGCTTGTTCAGCCTGTTCTACTTTTTCCATAAGAACCTTAATCTCATCATCTTTTAAGATAATTTCATTTTTCAAGACAGTGATCTGATCAAGGTATTCAATTTCAGCCTTTTTATAAAATTCTAATTTCTCTTCTAAGTTCTTTAAACCATATGCATAACTAAGATTATCTAGCTTAATTATATCATTTTCCTTTTTGAGGTTTCCACAGCTAGACTCAAGCATCTCAATTTTATCAGAACATGATTTAAAAGAACAAGTTGAATCATTGGATACCTCAGAGTCTGATCCAGAAGAAGAATAGGCCATGAGAGCAAAATGCTGTACTGCAGGTTCCTCTTCAGCTACCAGTGCTACATTTGGACCATCCTCAGCAAGATCACTCCAATCAAAATCACCTAACCCATCACATGATACCATAGCAGTAGTGGAATTTGGCTCTTCATCAGCAGACTTCTTGAAATTCTCATTGCTTCTTTTTGGTGCTTTGCATTCTCTTGCAAAGTGTCCCTTCTTTCTGCAGTTAAAACATTCAGCCTTTGACTTATCAAATCCCACACTCTTGTTCCTTCTGAACTTCATCTCTCTACCAGTTCTCTTAAGAAACCTCCTTGCCCTCATAGTTAGCATTGCATACTGCCAATGCATATCCATTTCTTCAACATCATCAGGATCAAGTTCATCCAGATCTTGAGGCATGACTGAAGTACTAGTAGTCAGTTCAGCCAAATAAGCACAAATTGCAGCATCACTGATGGTGTTGGTTTCAGCAGCAGAGACATGTGAACCAACAGCAGGAGCAAAAGCACCAGCAACAGAGTGCTGTTCTTGATATCTACCAGTAGTCTTATTGCTTGAGGAAACAAAAGCAAGATTATTTGTAGTAGAGGATGAGCTTGACAATCCTTTAACTTCAGATTCATACACCTTCAAGTTGTTGTACAGGTCATCCAATGTCATAGAATCAAAATCTTCCTTATGTCTCCAAACCACTGTATGAGTGTTCCATTCAGAAGATAGACTTCTCAGAAACTTTAGATTGACATCCTCTTGAGATGGCTCAATCTTCAACAGAGCCATCTGACTGGTTAGCTTATGAAGTCGATCATAAGTTCCTTCAATGTCCTCAGAACTTGAAGCAGTGAAAGTTTCAAACTGATGCTTCAGTAGATTCTTTCTTGATTTCTTTGTAGCTTCATTCCCACCAAATCGAAGCTCGATTGCTTCCCATAACTCCTTAGCAGACGCAATATGATTAAAGCTTAATTGATAATCATTAGGTATTCCCATCATGAGAATACTGTGAGCCTTAACTTCCAATCTTCTCTGTGCTTTCTCCTCACTTGTCTTGAGAGTCAAGACTGATCCAGTAGCAGTCGTGGTTTGCACAGTGTCTCCATGAACAATAACTTCCCAAAGTGAGTAATCAACCATTCTTATGTACTGTTGGATCCTCATCTTCCAGATCTCATACTCTCCAGGCTTGAGCATGGGAACCCTTGATGCAGTAACCATGTGTGTAGAGTCGGAGTCCATTGCTTACAGTGATGATTAGCAAATCTTGTATTCAAAAATTCTTCTTGGTACCAGTTTCTAGATCTCAAGCTCTGATACCACTTGTTGATCCCAGTTGAGCTTCACGATCTTGTTAATTACTTTAGATAAATCTAAGGTAATTGGTATAGAAACTGATTTTAGGTTGTATATCAAATATTATGCGGAAACTAATATTTGATCTTAAGAAAAATAAACACAAACGAATTATCAAACAACACTTCAATATATTAATACGATTGCTCTGAATAGCAATAGGGTTACAAGAAACCTTGAAGTGTAAAACAATACGTATGCTAAGATTACCAATCAATCGATATCTAACTCTAACCCTAGAACCTCCTTTTATAGCGTAAGGAGTCCTAGTCGGTTTACAAAACTTCCTATACAAGAAAAATATTCATACGTATCTTTTCTATACTTATCTTAACATACTTTACACAAATAATAAACAGCAGAGTAATCCTTCTAGCAGCAGAGTCTTCGTAAGCTAGCATTAGAGTTACAATGTGCCTATTATACCTAAACAGCAGAGTTACCAAAACAGCAGAGTTCTTGTGCTAATCAGCAGAGTTACATAACTATTCGGCAGAGTTGTAATTCTCCAATCAGCAGCATTTCAGACCCAACACTGCTTTAGGTTTTAGTTTTCCCAGATCCTGACTGTCCTTTTTCGGGTAGCACAGAGCACTGAACACTCGCAGAAAAGAAAGATCTGGTTTCTTGCCATGAATCAGCTCATAGGTAGATTTGTTGTGAATAGTATGAATCAGGGATCTATTTTGGGTGTAACATGCCGTAGTTATTGCTTCTGCCCAAAGAAACATCGGTGCCTTGGAAAATATTAGCATGGTTCGTGTAGCTTCCACAAGAGTACGGTTTCTTCTTTCAACAACACCGTTCTGCTGAGGAGTGCGTGGAACACTTTTCTGGTGAGTTATGCCAATACTTTCATAAAATTGACTGAGTTGTTGGTTAACAAACTCAGTTCCATTGTCTGTACGGATGATTCTGACAGTTTTGTTGAGTCTCACTTGCAACTGTTTGATAAGTTTGATGATAACCACTAGAGTTTCGTCCTTGGTTCTCAAAAACTTCACCCATGTAAACCGAGAGTAGTCGTCGACCACCACAAGAATATATTTCTTCCAATTTATACTCTGAACTCTCATTGGTCCGCACAGATCCATGTGAAGGGTGTTAAGAGCTTCCATAATGGTGTTGACAGTTTTGGGTTTGTGAGTATGTTTCTTGCTTTTGCCCAGTTGACAGGCAGAACAAAGATGATCTTTCTCAAACTTTAATCTGGGCATGCCTCGTACAAGATCTTTGCGAGAAAGTTCATTTATGGTGCCGAAGTTTAAGTGATTTAAACGACGGTGCCAAAGCCAAGATTTGGTCTTTGAGGCCTTTGATAGCAAGCAAATAGGAGAGGACCTCATCATTTCTTCAATAGAGATGGTGTATATATTAGTCCCACAACTGCCTTTAAGAAGATCAATACCATCCAACTCTCTGACGAAACATGTGTGTTTTCTGAAACCAACTTCAAGATCGGAATCACAAAATTGACCAACAGAAAACAAATTGTGCCCAAGTCCTTCCACGTAGTATACCCGGGACATTACACTGTCACCAAAAACGTAATCTCCATAACCCATAATTGCCCCAAAATGGTCGTTCCCGAATCTAACTGTCGCGATAAATTTATTCACGAAATTCTTGAGCCGTGAGCGATCCCCGGTCATATGTTTTGAGCAGCCTGAGTCCAAATACCAAAGGAAGATTCGTAAGACCTGCATTTAAAAACAGACAACGATGGATAACTGAAAAAGGTGGATCCTCACGTGCAGCTGGGGTCCGTTTGGTTAGCACAAACAAACTCTGGAACTACAGGATTCATAGATGCTATTGTATTTATAGTAGAAACTTCACTAGAAGCAGCAATTGACCTAGTTGCAGGGCATTGTGTCACTAAAGGCAAACTTCGACCAGTTGGCTTCTATTCCTTAACATTCACTACTTTATGATTAGACAATCTAGTTGGTATGTGCTTAAACACATACTTTTTCTTGACCAAATTAAGACCAAAATAGACCAAAAACTAACCATAAATGCCAAAGATATTATGTTTTTGTGTTTGTTTCTATGCAGGTACGGATATCATGAAATAGGGACAAAATCAAGCAAAATCCGGGAAAACGACCACGAGATTTGGAAAAGGTCAAAAGTCAGAGCCGAGGAAGCAAATGATCAAGTCTCGAGCCTAATATCTCAGAATAGCCCTTGGATTATTTCATATTGACAACATTGGTCCCTTGATTAACTTTACAAAATTGGCAAGTTTGGTCCTTGAATCATTGTTAAACCAAAAATCACAAAACCATATACCCTATATCCGGAATTAATTACAAACCCAATCCAATAAATTAATAAACCCTAGCCCTACCTTAAATCCTTTACACCAGCCCACACACTTATACCCAAGCCCACTATCCTAATCCCTTAACCCGAATCCAATATCCAAACCCGATCAGAGTTATTATATCTCAGTCAAACAAATATTAATAAATCTACCCGCGCCCCAATTCTCATTTTTACCCAGAATATCTACTGTGCTATGAACCCTAGTTTGCCCGTGCCATTAATTTACCACAATCAAGGGTAATTCAGTGCACGGACTTCTAGGAGGATCCTGACACAAAGGAATGACATGTCAGCAGAATGGAGCACTATGATTGGCTATTGATATGTGGAGGGTTTAATCCAAGGGCTGAGAATCATTGTGTGACGTTCAAAAGATGATCAAGGGATGATACGGATTCATAGAAGCACAAATCACACGGATCGATGACTTGGCAGCCCTAGAATCTTCCCCAATCGCCTATAAATAGAGAGCTCTCCTCATGAGCAATGGTTGTCCAATTTTTATGCTTTAGAAAATTGTTACCACTTTATTTTCTTGTCAAATTTACTGCTTTTCTTAGTGTAATCATTTACATTTCAGTTGTAATTTTCAAATTTCAGTTTGTAATTTCAAGTTTGATTAATGAAAAGTTGGTTTGAATTCCCTTAATTCTTGTCTCTTTAGTGTTTAAGTCTCATTATAGCTTATTACTATTTCAATTAGCTTGTTTCCATTATTTCCAGCTTATTATAATTTACATTTTATCTTATTGTTCATTATATCCAAAAATCCAAAAAAATATTGAAAATACTTTGAAAATCCAAAAATTAACTTAATCCCAGCTTCAATAAGCTGTTTTATGAGTATTATAAGCTTATATAAGCTTGGTAGCTTATTGTAAGCTTTTAGTAGTATTAAATTTGTCCTTGCATAAGAAATCCCAAAAGTCAACTCAAAAGTCAAAGTTGAGGTCAAAATAAGCTGTGGGTGATAAGCTGAGCTGGATTTGGGTATTTTCTGGCTTATTGGATAAGCCTGGGTTAAAATTGACAGCTGAGTTCATTCAGGATCAGCATAAATCAGTTGTGAGTTTCAATTCTAATTTTTTAGCTTATTTACTGCTTATTTGTGTTCAGCTTATTTTACTGTTTATTTTTCTGTTATATCTGTTTCTTAGATTATTAATAGATTAGATAATCATAGTTTAGAGTAAATTATGGCTTAAATTTTAGGTATCTAGTGTAATTCTGCAATTTAGTTTAATTAAGTGGTGTTTGGAATTAGTAGATCCTAGATATTCAAGAGCTCAACACTGCTCATTTGACATTTACTTAACTTTGATTGAGATCAATTAAGGATAGTTGAGTTGATTGAATTGAGTGATAGGTTGTTTTAAGGAGATTTAAGGATTTGTATTGGTGAGTTGAATATTAGAAGTTAGGCCGCCAAAATAAGCTCAGAATAAGCTGAGCTTATTTGAGCCCCACTTTTGACATTTCTGAGTCCCTAGCAATTGTTAAAACAAGGTTCTAAGATTTGGTTAGCTTTGGTCAAAAAATTGAAAGAGAAAAAGCCAAAAAAATACCTGCTGCATCAGAATCTGTTGTGCAGAACAGCCCTAGAAGCTGCTGATTTAAGCTACTTTCTGGCTTATCTAATTAAGTTTAGTGCCTGATTTTTGGTTTACCATTAGCCTACATAAATAGGTTTTAGAAAATTATCTGGGATTCCACTTTTTAGCTTATTAGGTAGCTTAAAATAGGTCTGCAAATCCCCCCTAGGACTGTTCTAAGGCCTGCAACTTCTTTGTGTTCCATGATCACATGTTCTTGGACCTAATTGAGTAGCAATTGGTTGTAGATTTTGGGCATTTTGAGTTTGATAATAGCCTCTAGTATAAGCTTAATGAATCTGCTTTTGAACTGCTCTGATTATCTTTTGATTAGCTTTTAGAGAAGCTTAAAGTTGGCTGTTCATTCATTGCTTTTGCCCTATTTGGTTACTGCACTTTACTGCTTTTTAGCTTATTCTGATAAGCTTCTCTGGTCATATAAAGTTGTTTCAAGCTTCAATTGGTGTGTTAAACTGCTTTCGAGGTTTTGGAAATTTTTGGTGCTGATTAGCTTATTTTTGAGCTTTTTAGAAACTGCTTATTTGGCCAAACTGCTTATTAGGGTTTAGTAGATTTCCAATTTCATTTTTCCTAGACTCAGAATAACATTTAGGATTTTTTTGCAAAGTTTCATATTTTTCTTAAATCATTTACTATTTTTAATTCATTTAATTAGTTTCTTTTGGTTTTTAATTCATAGAAAATAAATAAAAAGTAAAAAAAAAAAAAAAAAAAAAAAATCTTTTTTCTAAAATTTTCTTTTTATATTTAGAATTTAAGAAAAATTATTTTACATTTTAGGACTTAGAATTTAGAAAGTCACTTTTTAATTACATTTTTAAATTCGTCGCGTACGTTTTAAAAGTTCAAATTGTCGTTTTTAGAATAATACGCTTAGTATACTTGTACCCTTAGTTTAAGTAGTTGTTTCCATTTATTATTTCATTATTCGTAGTATAAAACCACCAAATATCACTCTTTCACTCACCATTCACGGCACAAATTCGACACCGTTACGAAAACTCGAATTCAACCTTCGTTGGGACTACGACCCGGGGAAATACATTTGTTGTGTTTTCTTTGGAATAAAAATACACTATAAAAATATCAAATCAAAAAATGGCGCCGCTACCGGGGAAGGCTTGAGAAGAGTTTGAATTTCGTTCGTTGAATCATGTTTTGAAGACCCTTCCTCGGAAGTTCTTTGTTTTTATAAAAAGAAAAATACAAAAAGAAAATAAATAAAACACTTTTCCTAAAGTTTTTTCAAAAATACAAAAATAATATAACCTCACTTTTCTGAAAGTGTTGTAAACCATTCCGAATAAACAACAAAAGAGATCATTAAGTTAAACGTTACTCGGATTATTTCTTTCCTACAACCTATACACGGGGTTTAAGGAGGTCTTGACATTAAATTGCAGACCGAAAAGAGATCCATTCTTCTCTTCCGCCACGATGCGCGTAGTTTTGAAAGAAACAAGTACGGTTGATCGAACGATCACCAAAAAGATTGTAATTTTAAGTTTTCCTTAAAATAAAAACCCAAAAAGATTTTCTCTTCAAAATTTATTTTCCTTTTTCCTTTGTGATTTTCCATGTTTCTAAAATTTAAAAATTCAAAAATATTCTTCTTAAGTCTCTCATCCATTTAATTCTATCTCTTTATCCCTCTTATGTTTAATTCTTATGTCGTCATTGGGCTATCGCTGTTTTGATTGTAAAAGTCCGTTAATTGACAGTCTTCGTTGTTCAAAGTGTGAGTGTGAGTGGTGTGGAAATCACAACCCAAGAGGATCTTGTTATTGGTGTGAAGTAGCCCTCAAAAGAGAGCTTAATTCCATCAATAATTCTCAAAGTTTTTCCGAACACCCTCCACAACCCCAGCCATCTTCACTCACTCAGCATAATTGCTTTATATGTGGAGATCCGTTGGGGGACAATTGTAACACCCCGACCCGACAAGGGCAGAGATGTCACAACAATGGTTACATATCATAACAAACATAAGCATTTGACATTAATAATACAATAGAATTCAAGGGTTACAAAGAAAAATCTGAAACTACAAGGTTACAATTCAATATCTTCTACGTCTAATTTAAGGTTCTTCTAGTCAATCTTCAATAGCTAATAAAGTCTTCTAATGCCCAAGTACTCTCCACTCAAACCCAGCTTCCAACTAAAACCTGCCGCAGGAAAAGAAATGCGGCTGAGCTACGAGAGCTCAGTGAACAGATATAACGATAACAAGGCAGTAATAAAGGATAGTGAAGTAAACGAACATTTCATGGTGTCACAAGAGTAGAAAAGATAATGGAAAGGTTATCAAGAAATAGTTACAATAGGTAGGTGTAAAATCAACCATCACCCCCACCAGCCCAAGTTCAATTCAAGTCAAGTCAATTATCAAGTCATAGAGTAACAGAAACAGAAACAGAAATCCTCTACGAGCCCAGAACATGTCATATCAAGTCAAGTAAACAAGTATACATGTATACGGAGGGGTGACCTCGGTATGCCAAGTATAATATGAGGGGATACCTCCAAGGGTTGGAGTCATGAGCTCCCAAGAGTGAATGACGTGTATCGCACACACCCATCATGTCACTGAACAATTCAAGTAATCAAGTCAAGTCAAGTACAAATCTAGGATGCATCCATGCGCCCCTGTAGGCTGCCACAATGTCTTCATCTACGTGTACAAGTAAAGTATCAAGTCATGGCAGGGACGGGATAGGTAATCACTTTCCTACCCAAAAGTCAAGCCATTGGTGCAACAATGACAAGGACATGAAACCCTCATGCCTAGTATGGCTCGTAGTCTCAAACTGTGGGTCAAGGTCAAGGTCAAGTATCAAGTGTACAAGTCAAGTTCAAGTTTAAAGTTACATATCAATGGGTTCATTTCACAAGTTCATTTAAAAGAAACTCTTTAATAATGGTTTTAGTTAAAAATGATCTTTCAAAATAGTATTCATAGAAATGGTCTTTTTAAAACGGTTTTTATAATGATAGTTTTTAAAATAGTTTTCAATCAGATAGTTTAAAAATGGTTTTCTTAAAACACCTCCATAATTAATTAAAAAGGTTTTCTCATCCCGTTTAAAATCTCAAGTATATCAAGGTTCAAGGCAAGGTGTATGGCAAGGTTCATATCAAGGTTCATAGCAGGGTTCAATGCAAAGTTCAAGACAAAAGGTCAAGGCAAGGGTTCAAAGCAAAAGATTCAAAACAAGGGTTCACAATACAAGGGAGCATAGCAATGGCTTGGGGAAATCCTAAATGAATCAATACAAGAGATCAAGAGAACGAAGGTTCCTTACAAGAAGGGCAGAATATCTGTACCTTAGCGAGTGAATGGAAGCAAACAAATGGATGAACACAAGGACACACTGTCACACCTCTTCAACGAATCTACATATATGATGATTCATAATATACTTATTAGCTCATTTAATTTCATAACGGATTTTAAATACTTGTTACTAATCACATTCTTATAGTTAGGGTTTATTAAGTAATTATAAATAGTTTAGGGATTATAGTGAAACTATCGTAAGATTAGGGTATGAAATATAAATATCATAAAGTTACATGTTTTAACAAGTTAAACCCTTTCAGTTCGAATAATGATAAGTTACACCCTTAAGTTACACAATTTATCCTTATTTAGCCCTAATTAACTTCTTATCAGCTTTTAACCCTAAACAGACCACACTTGATCGAATTTATGAACCATATTAGAACTCAGAGATAAAATCCAAAAAAAATTCCCAGAGCTACCTCAATGTCTTGACAATCCACACTAATTTTCCCAGAATTTATTAATTAGTTTAACCCCACATGAAAAATACCACAACTCGGACTACTCAGAAAACATGTCTGCTGTAACACTCAGAAAGTAACCACTTCATTTACCCACCAATACCTCCAGGAAAAATCTACAAAAATTCATGACACTACTATACATATTGAAGTTACATACTGGAGAATTTCATGACCTAACTCCACATGGTTTGAAAATGAAAAATCGTCAAAACGGACTGATTTCCAGACACCCGAATTCAGGTTTGACACTTAATTTTCTAAAAATCAAAAAGTGGTCTTCCAGGACTCTAAAAATTACAAGGTTAATTTCTACAGAAAGCTCTTTCTTTGAATTTAATTTTAGACTCAAGAAACACCCAAATACACTTAGTTATCATCAAGATTCAATTAATTAAAGTCGGATAAATTTTCTGATCAGAAACTGTTTCATTAATTAATGTGATCCTTTAGGGTTTTGCTATTCCAAAGATTAATTCATGATAACAAACACTTATAATTGACATCAAAACTTCCCTAGGTCACTTCCTACACGTTTTTAACATAATCATATCAATCATAATAATAATTCATGGATTGATTCACACTAGGGTTTTCATATTCATGATTTTATGTTATGATTTTATGTGATACTTTTCTTATGTTCTTATACTTATTTAATTGCCATAACATTAAGGAAACAAGAACAAGAATTAATGAGAAGGGATGATACAAATACCCTTGATGATCACGAACACAAGACCTAGCTTTCTTCTTCTTCCTTGGTGCCTTCTTTGGATCGATTGGGAGAGACTAGAGAGAGAGAGAGAATGCCGATCTTTTTAGAGAGAGGAGATTAGGTTTTTTTTTTTTTTTTTTTTTTTGAGAAATTCGGTATATAGGGGATGGGGAATACCGAATATTTGTTTTGGCCTAAATAGGGAATGGATAAGTGTTATTTTGGGCTTGTGATCAATTAAAATAAATGTATGATTATCCTCTTAATTTTGGGCCGATAATTCTAGAATTATGGCACATCAAATGGGTCGATTTTATAGGGCTAGGTACATAGGATTTTTATTTTGAACAATTATTTATAATATAATGTTTTATTGGTAGCTTAATTTATTTTGTAACTTAGGATATAATTTACATTAGGTTAAAGTACAAATTAATGTTACTTATATGATTTTCATAAGTTCTTAAAATTCTTAAATTTCAAGGGTAATTTGGTCATTTTACAAGTTTTAAAATTTCAGGTATTACAACTTCTTCCCCTCTAAAAAAAAAATTTCGTCCCCGAAATTTGCAAGGAAGCGGAAAGAAAAGAGAACGGAAAACTCATACGGAATGCGAACAAGATTTCAAATCTATTTAACTGTATCAACAGTAGAGCTCTACAAGAGTTCAAGGTTTATAACTGAAATCAACAAAACGCAAAACGAGAGTCTAAACTTGTCCAGACATCCAATGAACAAGGGCAGAGTATACGAACAGGTAGGATGAACCTAAAGTCTCTCTAATCACGGAGAATCCAACGGAGATTCAAATTCTAAACTTCTTAGATACTTCCCAAGATATCCTATGGCCACAATGAGGGCACGTTATATGGTGTAAGTATTATCACGTTGATCAGGCGTCATAATACCAGCACCACATAAATATGCCTCCATGATGATCATACTTTATCTCGAGTCGTAAGCAGAACAACCTATCTTAATCCACCTAGTATTTCTATAGTCTCGGAGGTCAACAAGATCAAACATCATAACAATGCACGAATCAGAGTGATGCGGAAACGATGATACCTAAATGCCTTATAGTCTACCCATTCCTCACCGGTCAAAACTTAAGTTCATATAAGGAATCCTAAAGCAAGTCCTCAAGGTGTTCTCCTATGTTCTTACAGTGGAAGCCTAATGGTCCTAAACTCACAGGACAGGGTAAATGTATTACAAGTCGTCAGCCCGTTGCTCTGATACCATAAATTGTAACACCCCGACCCGACAAGGGCAGAGATGTCACAACAATGGTTACATATCATAACAAACATAAGCATTTGACATTAATAATACAATAGAATTCAAGGGTTACAAAGAAAAATCTGAAACTACAAGGTTACAATTCAATATCTTCTACGTCTAATTTAAGGTTCTTCTAGTCAATCTTCAATAGCTAATAAAGTCTTCTAATGCCCAAGTACTCTCCACTCAAACCCAGCTTCCAACTAAAACCTGCCGCAGGAAAAGAAATGCGGCTGAGCTACGAGAGCTCAGTGAACAGATATAACGATAACAAGGCAGTAATAAAGGATAGTGAAGTAAACGAACATTTCATGGTGTCACAAGAGTAGAAAAGATAATGGAAAGGTTATCAAGAAATAGTTACAATAGGTAGGTGTAAAATCAACCATCACCCCCACCAGCCCAAGTTCAATTCAAGTCAAGTCAATTATCAAGTCATAGAGTAACAGAAACAGAAACAGAAATCCTCTACGAGCCCAGAACATGTCATATCAAGTCAAGTAAACAAGTATACATGTATACGGAGGGGTGACCTCGGTATGCCAAGTATAATATGAGGGGATACCTCCAAGGGTTGGAGTCATGAGCTCCCAAGAGTGAATGACGTGTATCGCACACACCCATCATGTCACTGAACAATTCAAGTAATCAAGTCAAGTCAAGTACAAATCTAGGATGCATCCATGCGCCCCTGTAGGCTGCCACAATGTCTTCATCTACGTGTACAAGTAAAGTATCAAGTCATGGCAGGGACGGGATAGGTAATCACTTTCCTACCCAAAAGTCAAGCCATTGGTGCAACAATGACAAGGACATGAAACCCTCATGCCTAGTATGGCTCGTAGTCTCAAACTGTGGGTCAAGGTCAAGGTCAAGTATCAAGTGTACAAGTCAAGTTCAAGTTTAAAGTTACATATCAATGGGTTCATTTCACAAGTTCATTTAAAAGAAACTCTTTAATAATGGTTTTAGTTAAAAATGATCTTTCAAAATAGTATTCATAGAAATGGTCTTTTTAAAACGGTTTTCATAATGATAGTTTTTAAAATAGTTTTCAATCAGATAGTTTAAAAATGGTTTTCTTAAAACACCTCCATAATTAATTAAAAAGGTTTTCTCATCCCGTTTAAAATCTCAAGTATATCAAGGTTCAAGGCAAGGTGTATGGCAAGGTTCATATCAAGGTTCATAGCAGGGTTCAATGCAAAGTTCAAGACAAAAGGTCAAGGCAAGGGTTCAAAGCAAAAGATTCAAAACAAGGGTTCACAATACAAGGGAGCATAGCAATGGCTTGGGGAAATCCTAAATGAATCAATACAAGAGATCAAGAGAACGAAGGTTCCTTACAAGAAGGGCAGAATATCTGTACCTTAGCGAGTGAATGGAAGCAAACAAATGGATGAACACAAGGACACACTGTCACACCTCTTCAACGAATCTACATATATGATGATTCATAATATACTTATTAGCTCATTTAATTTCATAACGGATTTTAAATACTTGTTACTAATCACATTCTTATAGTTAGGGTTTATTAAGTAATTATAAATAGTTTAGGGATTATAGTGAAACTATCGTAAGATTAGGGTATGAAATATAAATATCATAAAGTTACATGTTTTAACAAGTTAAACCCTTTCAGTTCGAATAATGATAAGTTACACCCTTAAGTTACACAATTTATCCTTATTTAGCCCTAATTAACTTCTTATCAGCTTTTAACCCTAAACAGACCACACTTGATCGAATTTATGAACCATATTAGAACTCAGAGATAAAATCCAAAAAAAATTCCCAGAGCTACCTCAATGTCTTGACAATCCACACTAATTTTCCCAGAATTTATTAATTAGTTTAACCCCACATGAAAAATACCACAACTCGGACTACTCAGAAAACATGTCTGCTGTAACACTCAGAAAGTAACCACTTCATTTACCCACCAATACCTCCAGGAAAAATCTACAAAAATTCATGACACTACTATACATATTGAAGTTACATACTGGAGAATTTCATGACCTAACTCCACATGGTTTGAAAATGAAAAATCGTCAAAACGGACTGATTTCCAGACACCCGAATTCAGGTTTGACACTTAATTTTCTAAAAATCAAAAAGTGGTCTTCCAGGCCTCTAAAAATTACAAGGTTAATTTCTACAGAAATCTCTTTCTTTGAATTTAATTTTAGACTCAAGAAACACCCAAATACACTTAGTTATCATCAAGATTCAATTAATTAAAGTCGGATAAATTTTCTGATCAGAAACTGTTTCATTAATTAATGTGATCCTTTAGGGTTTTGCTATTCCAAAGATTAATTCATGATAACAAACACTTATAATTGACATCAAAACTTCCCTAGGTCACTTCCTACACGTTTTTAACATAATCATATCAATCATAATAATAATTCATGGATTGATTCACACTAGGGTTTTCATATTCATGATTTTATGTTATGATTTTATGTGATACTTTTCTTATGTTCTTATACTTATTTAATTGCCATAACATTAAGGAAACAAGAACAAGAATTAATGAGAAGGGATGATACAAATACCCTTGATGATCACGAACACAAGACCTAGCTTTCTTCTTCTTCCTTGGTGCCTTCTTTGGATCGATTGGGAGAGACTAGAGAGAGAGAGAGAATGCCGATCTTTTTAGAGAGAGGAGATTAGGTTTTTTTTTTTTTTTTTTTTTTGAGAAATTCGGTATGTAGGGGATGGGGAATACCGAATATTTGTTTTGACCTAAATAGGGAATGGATAAGTGTTATTTTGGGCTTGTGATCAATTAAAATAAATGTATGATTATCCTCTTAATTTTGGGCCGATAATTCTAGAATTATGGCACATCAGATGGGTCGATTTTATAGGGCTAGGTACATAGGATTTTTATTTTGAACAATTATTTATAATATAATGTTTTATTGGTAGCTTAATTTATTTTGTAACTTAGGATATAATTTACATTAGGTTAAAGTACAAATTAATGTTACTTATATGATTTTCATAAGTTCTTAAAATTCTTAAATTTCAAGGGTAATTTGGTCATTTTACAAGTTTTAAAATTTCAGGTATTACAACAATTCACTTTGTGACCGATGTTTTTGCAACGAATGTGGATTTAGTCGTGGACTTTGTATGTGTTATTCTTCGAAAGCTGAAACTTCATTCGTTTATGATTCTAATCCAAATTCTTTCAATGAACCGCCAAATTTCTCTCCACAGCCCCAGATGTATTCGTTCAATCAACGTTATTGCGATGAGTGTGGAAATCCGTTAGATCTGATAGCAACTTATTGTCAACGGTGTACTTACAAGAGGTGTGGTAGAAATATTATCAATGGATTTTGTTCGTTTTGTGCTTCGGAAGCTGAAAATTCATACACTTATGATTTTAATCCGAACATTTAAAATTATCCTCAAAACAATTTCAATCACCCTCCTCAAAACTACTATCAGCAAGAACCGTATTTCAATAATACATCATTCCAAAATTCATCAAATTTTGAAAATTGTGGGGGATCGTTTGCAAATGTTCATTATGAGCCGAATGTGTGTTACAATTCTCATGGTTTTGCCCAACCCCCACAAAATCCCGTCTATTATCCAAATCAAGATAAATTGCTCGAAATTGTAAGACTTTTGGGAATCGTTGCCGAAGGGGTTCATAATAAAAAACAAGCGGTTAATCAATATTTGGCTAATACTTATACTCCCGATCCTCATGCGAAGTCTATGGAAGAATTACTTGCCGAGGAAAGAGCGGCTAAATTTCGAAAGTCCTTAATTTACTGTGACGATGATTCCGATGATGACGAGGAGACACTTGTTCCGTTAAACGTTTTCCCTCAAATAGCACCCGACTTTCCTACCGAGGACTCTCTAAAAATGGGGGACGAGCATCTAAACACTATTCCGGCAACGGAATCAGACAGTGTTGAGAACCTCGTCCCAATCCCAAGTGAGTCCCAGGAAATTTCTAACGGTGATTGTGAATTTGTTGAGAATAATCGTCCTAATAATCACGTTGATACGAATGATATGCCGTTTGATGATAATCACGTTGAGAAGGATTCCGATTCTCACAATGAGTATACTACGAGTATTGAAGACTCTTGTGGAGATATCGATGATGTTGAGGAATCGCGTTCCGATTATGAGTTCATTAGCTTAGAGGAGATAAAGGATTTTGACCTTGATAATGATAAGATCAAAGATGATTTACTTCGTGACAAATTATCCAATATCAATCTTCTCATTTCAAAGATCGAAGCTTTAAATAATCCGACTCCGTCTACTAATGTCGTGATCACCTCTTCATTTCCTATCCCCGATGTGGATAGTGATTTCTTACCCGAGCTTGAAATTTTTTGATTTGAAGAGAAGAGTAGTGGCAGTCCCACTATTCATGCTGATATTCCTCTTCCGGATTATGAGCATTTTGACTTTGAAATCGACTCTGAACTTATTTTGAGCAATATTTCCAATAATCCGTCACGTGACTTTCTTTTAGAGGAGGTCGATCTATTTCTTGCTACGGATGACTCGATACCACCAGGTATTGAGAATGACGAGAATGACCTTCGAAGAAATGTTCTTATTGAAGAAATTCATGACGATGATTTACTTTCCGAAGCTGACTCATTTCTCTTTGATTTACCATCTTCTCGTCCACCCGCGAAACCACCGGATGTAGATTTTGAATCCAATGCGGATGAGGATATTTTTGGAGTAGTGGACGAGATTTCTGAACATGATGTTCCAGTGCTTGATATTTTTCCCACCCAACTCACCCGTGATTCAGAATTTTATTTTGCTTTCGTCATCCGTGTGTTTCACCCATTCTTCACTTATCCCATCCTTTATCCATTTTTCCACTCCACCAGGAGTGAGGATACCGTCTTTGACCCCGGCATCTCCGTTTTTCATACCGGGTGTCCATTGCAGTGTTGATTCTCCATTTGCTCCCCCAAGAACAAATAAATTCGGGGCGAGTCTAAGCTATCCGACTCGATCAAAAACAAGCGCTTCGTGGGAGGCACCCCATGCTTATCCATCTATCTTCTTATCTCTTTTCTAATAAGTGACGTGAGGAGGGCTACCTCTTCCATTTGTTGTGTTTCGTGGTTGTTTTTGTATGTCCAGGTTTTCCCGATTGATGAAGACTCACGTGCTCGTGGTTTACTTCTCTCCACTCGAGTTTCATCATTCGTTGCTTATCCAATATCCTTAATCTTATCGTTTAACGTTTATCTTTGGCATAATTAATAAACGGCCTTAGATTTATGTAGGAGAACCCTTACCTTTAAGACATTGAGGACAATGTCTCGTTTTAGTCTGGGGGGTTAATCTTTCGATTTGATTTGTGCTTTGCATTTTTTGCCATTTCATGCAACCCCGTTTTTCCTCTAAAATTGAAAAAATCCAAAAAATGAGAAAATTTTAAAATTTTTTTGCAAAAATAGAATAAATTTTGACATTTTGTTGACTTTCCGCTGGTGAGAGTAGGAATAAAATTTTGACTTGATCGGGCGTGTTGAGCCCTAGCTTGTTCCCTTAACCTTTTATAATCTATAAGCTCGTGCTAGTCTTTTACACTAGGAGCTATAAAACGCGAATTCTTTTTAAGAGTTTGCAAGTTCCCGTATCGACTTTATATATGCATGGCTTGATTATAAGGCTAAGCATTCGCGGATCTTATTACTTAAGATTTTAAATTTGCAAAGAACGAGAAATGATAGAGTTGTTTATAAGTTAGATTGCTAAATGTGGAGTAGTTGGATCTCTTTAGAGCTCATCGAAGTTATTTGTGGCTTTTTGTTCCCATAAGCTTGTTTCTCCCAATAATAGTAATCTAGGAATAATTAAAGCTATTTTAGTTTTGGAGATAATTAGTTTTTATTTCTTCCTTAGAGAATCCTTGCTTATGAAAGTTGGGTACACATCAAGGTACTGTCAGTGTTACGGTGTAATAGGCAACTGATTCCTGATAGTACGTGCTATTGTCTCTATTGCTATAAAAGCCGTAGGACTCGGGATTTGGCAAAATATATAATGAATAATAATAATAATAATCCAAAGCCGATAAAAGTTTTCTGTTTCCTGACGGTTCACTCCTGTTGACTCAGACTTCAAAAAGGCAGAGGATAAATATCCAAGGTCAAAATAAGACTCCCGATTCTTGACGGTTCGCTGCCGTTGTCTAGGTTGTTTAAAAGGCCAAGGATCAATAAATGTGCTTAATAAATGATAAAAATGCCAAATTTCGACTCCGGGGATATCCTCATAAAAGCTTCTGTCTCTGGACTCGTAGATGAGTTGTTTCGGTCGTATATAAAAGGGATATCTCCAAAATCATGTTAAATTAGGACCTTGATGTGGACCTCATTTTTGTATGCAACGGTTTTCGAGGGAAGGATTTTAAACTACTTAGCGTCTAAACTAGGTATCTTTATCGGATTAAAAATTATCGAAACGAGAATTTGAAGAAATTCATTTCTCACCAAAAATAAAATAAATAGAGGAAAATAGGAATCTGGGAACAAAGAGTCCACAATTAGCTTTCTGGGTAGTGTTGGCAATCTAACTTGTAATAGACAATGATTTCATTTTTACGCTTAGTTTGGGGACTTGTGAAAAATCAGGGATGACGAATTTTATCCGTATGGTCACTTCTTCATGAGTCGTGTTTCCTACTCGTTGAACCTAAAAGTTATCGTGAGATAATGATTGTCAACAAAGCCGTCACATGATTATGAGAAAAATACAAAAATAGAATAAAAGGAAAATCGGGGAGTTTTTAGAACTTAAGATTTCTTAAATCTCTTTTGAATATTTTGCTACTTTTCAAAGTTAGTAAAAAGAGGTTGAAAAATTTTAGGTTTAAAAATGTGTTTTCATAACATTGCGTGAGGACACAGCAATATCTTAGTCTAGGGGGATTTTGGTATGTTCTTAAACACATACTTTTTCTTGACCAAATTAAGACCAAAATAGACCAAAAACTAACCATAAATGCCAAAGATATTATGTTTTTGTGTTTGTTTCTATGCAGGTACGGATATCATGAAACAGGGACAAAATCAAGCAAAATCCGGGAAAACGAGCACGAGATTTGGAAAAGGTCAAAAGTCAGAGCCGAGGAAGCAAATGATCAAGTCTCGAGCCTAATATCTCAGAATAGCCCTTGGATTATTTCAGATTAACAACATTGGTCCCTTGATTAACTTTACAAAATTGGCAAGTTTGGTCCTTGAATCTTTGTTAAACCAAAAATCACAAAACCATAAACCTTATATCCGGAATTAATTACAAACCCAATCCAATAAATTAATAAACCCCAACCCAACCTTAAATCCTTTACACCAGCCCACACACTTATACCCAAGCCCACTATCCTAATCCCTTAACCCGAATCCAATATCCAAACCCGGTCAGAGTTATTATATCTCAGTCAAACAAATATTAATAAATCTACCCGCGCCCCAATTCTCATTTTTACCCAGAATATCTACTGTGCTATGAACCCTAGTTTACCCGTACCATTAATTTACCGCAGTTAAGGGTAATTCAGTCTTTGCACGGACTTCTAGGAGGATCCTGACACAAAGGAATGACATGTCAGCAGAATGGAGCACTATGATTGGCTATTGATACGTGGAGGGTTTAATCCAAGGGCTGAGAATGATTGTGTGACGTTCAAGAGATGATCAAGGGATGATACGGATTCAAAGAAGCACAAATCACACGGATCGATGACTTGGCAGCCCTAGAATCTTCCCCAATCGCCTATAAATAGAGAGCTCTCCTCATGAGCAATGGTTGTCCAATTTTTATGCTTTAGTAAATTGTTACCACTTTATTTTCTTGTCAAATTTACTGCTTTTCTTAGTGTAATCATTTACATTTCAGTTGTAATTTTCAAATTTCAGTTTGTAATTTCAAGTTTTATTAATGAAAAGTTGGTTTGAATTTCCTTAATTCTTGTCTCTTTAGTGTTTAAGTCTCATTATAGCTTATTACTATTTCAATTAGCTTGTTTCCATTATTTCCGGCTTATTATAATTTACATTTTATCTTATTGTTCATTTTATCCAAAAATCCAAAAAAATATTGAAAATACTTTGAAAATCCAAAAATAAACTTAATCCCAGCTTCAATAAGCTGTTTTATGAGTATTATAAGCTTATATAAGCTTGGTAGCTTATTGTAAGCTTTTAGTAGTATTAAATTTGTCCTTGCATAAGAAATCCCAAAAGTCAACTCAAAAGTCAAAGTTGAGGTCAAAATAAGCTGTGGGTGATAAGCTGAGCTGGATTTGGGTATTTTTTGGCTTATTGGATAAGCCTGGGTTAAAATTGACAGCTGAGTTCATTCAGGATCAGCATAAATCAGTTGTGAGTTTCAATTCTAATTTTCTAGCTTATTTATTGCTTATTTATGTTCAGCTTATTTTACTGCTTATTTGTCTGTTCTATCTGTTTCTTAGATTATTAATAGATTAGATAATCATAGTTTAGAGTAAATTATGGCTTAAATTTTAGGTATCTAGTGTAATTCTGCAATTTAGTTTAATTAAGTAGTGTTTGGAATTAGTAGATCCTAGATATTCAAGAGCTCAACACTGCTCATTTGATTTTTACTTAACTTTGATTGAGATCAATTAAGGATAGTTGAGTTGATTGATTAAGTGATAGGATGTTTTAAGGAGATTTAAGGATTTGTATTGGTGAGTTGAATATTAGAAGTTAGGCTGCCAAAATAAGCTCAGAATAAGCTGAGCTTATTTGAGCCCCACTTTTGACATTTCTGAGTCCCTAGCAATTGTTAAAACAAGGTTCTAAGATTTGGTTAGCTTTGGTCAAAAAATTGAAAGAGAAAAAGCCAAAAAAATACCTGCTGCATCAGAATCTGTTGTGCAGAACAACCCTAGAAGTTGCTGATCTAAGCTACTTTCTGGCTTATCTCATTAAGTTTAGTGCCTGATTTTTGGTTTACCATTAGCCTACAAAACTAGGTTTTAGAAAATTATCTGGGATTCCACTTTTCAGCTTATTAGGTAGCTTAAAATAGGTCTGCAAATCCCCCCTAGGACTGTTCTAAGGCCTGCAACTTCTTTGTGTTCCATGATCACATGTTCTTGGACCTAACTGAGCAGCAATTGGTTGTAGATTTTGGGCATTTTGAGTTTGATAATAGCCTCTAGTATAAGCTTAATGAATCTGCTTTTGAACTGCTCTGATTAGCTTTTGATTAGCTTTTAGAGAAGCTTAAAGTTGCCTGTTCATTCATTGCTTTTGCCCTATTTGGTTACTGCACTTTACTGCTTTTTAGCTTATTCTGATAAGCTTCTCTGGTCTTATAAAGTTTGTTGGGCTACAAAGTACTGCTACATGAAGAAAGTCAAAGTATTGCTCATGTTCTAAAGAAGTCAAAGTACTGCTAAAGATAAAGGACTGATATGCAAATACGTTTAAGGATTAATGTGTAATTCTAGAATGTTCATAGAGTTATTATTAGAGTATAATTAGAATTACTTGTCGTTCAAGTATTGTAAACCGACTAGGGTTTTCCTTGTGCCTATAAAAGGATCCCTAGGTTGGCATTAGAGATACGAGATTTTAGAGAAAAGTATTAGTCGATTATTAGAGTATTAGTGTTTAGAGTTTGTTAGTGAATCTGTGTAAAGTAAGCAGGTTCAAGGTTTAATATAATCAAAGTTTTGTATTAATTCTTCTTAGCTTTGTTGAAGTAGATTCCGCATACTTAACAAAGTATATCAGCGTTTCAATATTAGTAGTTTTGGATTTATTCAAAGTTGCTAAACCCTTAAACAAGCTACAAGTTAGTTTGGTCAGAGTATATCGATCCAACAATTGGTATCAGAGATTGGGGAGCTCGTTACCTAGGGATTCACAAAGTTTATTCGTTGTTGAAGAGAAGAGCAGATTTGAAGCGGTTTATGAAGGTATCGATCTGGTTTTAATTGTTTACTGGCGTCAAAAAGTATTCTCGTACAACAAATTATTTAATTGGTAAAATAGCTTGTCGCCTTCTGTTTTCAATTGATTTGAATACTTTTGTCGATTATTAAATTAATTATCTTGTGCTGTTGGTCGAATATAATACTTGGAAAGTTTGTCGTCTTCTTGATTCGAATTGAATTAATCCTTATACTGGTCGATGCTAACAATAGAATATCAATATATTACTGATCTGGTATGGAATGGAAGATTGGTCACATGGGTCGATGGTTGAATTATAATAATAGAAGAAAACACATCTAGGAATGAGAAAACATTTTAATTGCAAGATTATCAATTAAAATTAAGTGAATGGAAGTTAGGATGTAAGGTGTCTGAATTAGAAAAGATTACTAAGGAAAGAGATGCTTTGTTAGAAAAACTTGCTAGTATTAAACAGGCTGGTCTATCACATGTTCAATTTGTTGAAAAACAAAGAAGAATAAACAGTAGAGCTGGACTAGGTTATGGTGTTGAGGATAGTAGTTCAGATGAGACCCCACCTAGTGATAAGGAAGAGATCTCACCTAGTGATGATGAACTTACTAGCTCAGAAGAAAACACATCTAGGAATGAGGAACCAATTAGTGAATCACCTCCTGAGTTTAAGAAAGATAAGGAGTACCACTCAGTTCCTCCACCCACTGGTAGGTTTCAACCACTTAGGACAGATGTTTCTCGTTATGGTGTAGACAACCTAGAGTTTAGGAAGAAGCTTACTGGTCAATCTAGTTCTGAGAAACCCAAGGATGATTTTCAAAGGGGTAATGATCAAAAGTTTCCTACAACCTTTCAAAAACAAGCAGTACCTCCAAAATCTTTTCAAAGTACTGATAGACATTCAGCAGTACCTTCAAGAGAAACTTTTCAAAATACTGCTAACTATAGGAAACCTTTTAATCATAGTAGAGGATTTGGGAATATGGAGCGAAAATTATGTTATGTATGCTATAGTCCTGATCATTTGATTAAGCACTGTGGCTTTCACTCAGAATATTTAAGTCAGTTCCCAAAGAATAGACCTGCCAACCATAAGCAAAGGGAGACTAGACCAGTTTGGAATCACTCAAATAGGGTTAACCATTGTAATTTCTCTAAAGACTATAGGTACCCTCACCAGAAAAGACCTTTTTCAAAACCATCAGTTCCCTCAAGTACTGATAAGTCTGAGGTTTCTCAAGCAGTACCTTCTAAAAGTACAGCTAAGTTTTCACCCAATCATGGTACTGCTAACACTCTTTCACATAAAAGACCTAAGAGATTCACTTCATATAAATCTAAAAGGTCTTACACCTCAAGCAGAGTACCTAGGTCAGAGAAACCTAAATTCAAACGAAATTGGGTTAAGAAAGAAAGTACTGATGGGGAACAAGCAGTACTTTCATCAAATAAGGGTGAAACAGGGATTGTTGTTGATAATACAACACAGGACATGGGACCAAAGAAAATAATCATTGACCATGCCTTCAAAACCAGTGGAGATTACATACTGAAGGAATTCAAGTATGTCACTCCACAAGGGGAACACAAATCAGTAATGGCTTGGGTTCCTAAAAGAAACTAACCCTTTTCTTTTACTGTGCAGGGCAACCCAGAGGAGGAGCTTAAAGATCATATTATTGTTGATAGTGGTTGCTCTGGCAGCATGACAGGGGACAAGGAGATCCTGTCAGATTTTAAGGCATATTATAGAGGAAGAGTAGCATTTGGTAATGATCCTGATGGAGGGAGAATCACTGGCAAAGGAACCATCAAGGCTGGATGTATTGATTTTGAGAATGTTAGATATGTGAAGGAGCTCAAGTTCAATCTTTTGTCAGTTTCTCAGATTTGTGACAAGAAGTACCCCATTCTGTTCACTGACACAGAATGTCTTATTCTCTCTCCTGAGTTCAAGTTTGTTGATGATCACTTGGTAACATTGAAAGTACCAAGAACCAATGATGTGTACAGTTTAGACTTAAAGAGTCTCAATTCTGCTGGAAGATTAACATGTTTAGTAGCCAAGGCATCATTGGAAGAAGCACATCTATGGCATAGAAGACTAGGTCATGTAAATTTCAAGAACATCAACAAGCTAGTCAAAGGCAATTTAGTTAGAGGTTTACCTTCGAAAACATTCAAGACTGATCATTCATGTTTGGCTTGCAAGAAGGGTAAACAACATAAAGCTTCATGTAAGAAGCTTGAGGACAGAGTTATTAGAGAACCTTTGGAGTTGCTACACATAGATCTGTTTGGACCCGTTTCAGTAGAGAGTTTAAACAAGAAGAAATATTGCTTGGTTGTGACAGATGATTGTAGCAGATTTAGTTGGGTCTTTTTCTTGGGATTCAAAGATGAAACCTTTGATGCTATCCATGACCTGATAGTAGCCCTTGAAAATCAATTGAGACTCAAAGTAAGAGGTATTAGATGTGATAATGGGACAGAATTCAAGAACAAGCATATGAATGAATTATGTGCCAAGAAAGGGATCAAGAGAGAGTTTAGCATTGCTAGAACTCCACAGCAGAATGGTGTTGCAAAAAGAAAGAACAGGACATTGATAGAAGCAGCTAGAACAATGCTTGCAGATTCACAATTACCTATTCTCTTTTGGGCCGAAGCTATAAGTACTGCTTGCTATGTTTTAAATAGAGTATCAGTAACTAAACCTCAGATGAAGACACCATATGGGCTGCTCATGGGAAAGAAACCAAACATTCGTATTCTAAAACCTTTTGGCTGTCCTCTGACTATTCTAAATACTATTGATTCTCTGAGAAAATTTGATGGTAAGTCAGATGAAGGATATCTATTAGGTTACTGTACAAATAGCAAAGGTTTTAGAGTATATAACAGGAGTACCATAAAGGTTCAAGATTGTCTTCATGTTGAGTTTTGGAAGATAAAGAACCTGAGAGAGGAAAAGGTCCTGATTGGATGTTTGATCTTGATCTCAAGTTCACTCCATCTATGAATTATGTGCCTGTTAGAGAAGAAAATCAAGCTAATCACAAAGAAGATGATTCACAGTACATTGTTCATGGAGTCAATGTTAGACCAGAAGATGTTCCTGATAAAGAACCTGAAGTTACTAATAAGGAACAAAGTACTGCTCAAACAACCAATACAGTATCTGATGAAGATCAAGCCATACAAGATGAACTTAATAGGATGCTTTTTCAAGAAACTATAGCAAAATCCTATGAAGATGAACAAAGGAGGGCTTATGATGCTGCAAAGAAACAGGGTACATTCAAAGATATTGCTCACAGTACTTTTGATCAAAGTACTGATGATACTTTTGACAGTACTTCTGGTGTGTTAGAACCATCAAATTGGAGCAATGATGATGATTCCAATGTTGATGATGAAGATTTGGATAATGCTAACATTCCTGGGTTAGAAGAAATTGATGATGAGCTCAATCATGAAGGTATTTTCTTAACTACCAATGAAGAACCTGATTTTACTAATTCGGAATCTGATCTTCCAGTTCCCCCAACTCCTACATTGCGAGTTCATAAAGCTCATCCTCAAAGCAATATTATTGGATCACCCTCTTCAAGAGTGGTTACAAGAAACAAAGTTAAAGTTCTCTCTAAGCAACATACTGCTTTACTTAGCTTTGTTTACAAACAAAACAGGATGAATCACAAGGATCAACAAACATGCCTGTTTGCTTGTTTTCTATCTCAAACTGAACCCAAGAAGGTAGCTCAAGCTTTAACTGATGAAAGTTGGGTTGAAGCTATGCAAGAGGAGCTTCTACAATTCAAGCTTCAAGAGGTCTGGGTATTATGTGATCTACCAGATGGCAAGAGAGTCATTGGTACAAGATGGGTTTTCAGAATCAAAAGAGATGAAAGAGGGAATGTTATCAAAAATAAAGCTAGATTGGTTGCACAAGGATATCACCAAGAAGAATGAGTGGACTATGATGAAGTGTTTGCTCCTGTTGCAAGGATAGAGGCAATAAGGTTATTTCTTGCCTTTGCATCATACATGGGATTTCCTGTCTACCAAATGGATGTGAAAAGTGCCTTCCTTTATGGCACAATTACTGAGGAAGTTTATGTTAAACAACCTCCTGGTTTTGAAGATCCTGCACATCCAAACAAAGTCTACAAGGTGATCAAGGCACTATATGGCCTTCATCAAGCTCCCAGAGCTTGGTATGAGAGACTCTCTAATTTTCTATTACAACATGGTTACAGGAGAGGAGCAATTGATAAGACTTTGTTTATCAAAAGAGATAAGAAGGACATTATGTTAGTCCAAGTCTATATGGATGATATTATCTTTGGAGCCACGAAGAAGACTATGGTGAAAGAATTTGAAGAACTTATGCAGCGGGAGTTTCAAATGAGTTCTATGGGAGAATTAACTTTCTTTTTGGGGCTTCAAGTTAGACAAACAAGAGATGGAATCTTCATTAATCAAGAAAAGTATGTTGAAGACATACTTAAACGATTTGACCTTCCAACTGTCAAGCCTGCCACCACACCCATTGACAACAATAAACCATTAGGCAAGGATGAAGATGGACAAGCTGTGGATGTGACGCTTTACAGATCTATGATTGGTTGTCTTATGTACTTGACTGCATCACGACCTGACATCATGTTTGCTGTATGCTTATGTGCAAGATATCAGGTTACACCCAAGGTTTCACATATGTATGCAGTCAAAAGGATTTTTCGATATCTCAAGCATCAACCAAAGTTAGGATTATGGTATCCTAAGGAATCACCTTTTCACTTGGAAGCTTTTTCAGATAGTGATTATGCAGGAGATAACTATGATAGAAGATTAACCACTGGTGGATGTCAATATCTTGGAAGAAGATTAGTCTCATGGCAATGTAAGAAACAAACAATTGCAGCAACCTCCTCTACTGAAGCAGAATATGTTGCTGCTGCAAGCTGTTGTGGACAAGTTTTGTGGATGCAAAATCAACTCTTGGATTATGGATACAATTTTAAAAATACTCCTATCAACATTGATAATGAGAGTACCATCTGTATTGTGAAGAATCCAGTTTATTACTCCAAGACCAAGCATATTCAGATTAGGCATCACTTCATTCGAGATTTTTATGAGCACAGGCTTATAAATGTGGTCAAGGTTCACACAGATGACAATGTAGCTGATCTACTCACAAAGGGATTTGATGTTTCAAGATTCAACCACTTAGTTGTGAGCATTGGGATGATTAACTACTAGGCTACATTTGAGGGGAGGCTTTAGTATTAGTTAGTATACTTTCTTTCAGTTATTAATGAAAGTATTGAATTTTTAGTATTTTAGTATTAGTATCTATGCTGTATTTAAGGGGAGGCAACATAGTTATTAGTTAGAAGGTTGTGGATAAGAAGATGGAAAGTACTGATTTGCCATACAAAGTACTGGTCCAGCATAGTACTGCTTCAACGTACTGATTTGAAGAGTATTGGTTAGGTGGAAGTACTGCTTACGTGGAAGTACTGTTCCAACGGTCAAAAATGTGGGGTTACAGTTAATTAATTCATTACGAAGGGGTAAAAGCCAAATACAACGGTAATACTATTAATTAGGCTTTGATTTTTTAGATCTTACCCATATTTACCCTATCCCATTATACCGATTTTCACTCTCCACTTTATTCTTATCCATCCATTCATTCATTCGATAACCACAATTCTAATCGCAATTTACCTTCGCTTAACACATTCTTTCCCTCTTCACAATTAATGGCTAACTGTGATTTCTGTATAAAGCATAACGTGGTCGCGAACTTGGATAAAACGGCAAAGAATGTTGATTTTCATGCAATAATTGATTTCCTGACTGGGTCATCAATCAATTATGCTATTTTGGTAAACCCTGATGTAATTGGACCATGGATTCAACAATTTTGGTCTACTGCTAAGTCTGATGAACAAGATGGTGTTCCTTTTATTCGTACTAAGGTTGCTGGTCGAGCAATTAGGATTACTGAAGCTTCAATTAGGGAAGATTTGCAGTTTAATGATGCAGGGATGCTATTCGTTTTGAAAGACAAGAGATTTGGGATACACTCAGGGATATTGGGTATGAAGGTGATCTCACCATACTTACTTTTCAGAAGCCATTATTTAGTCCTCATTGGAAATATCTCATACATGTTCTACTTCACTGCTTGAGTCCTAAGAGTACTTCATGGGAGCAGTTTGGTCAGAACATTGCTTCTGCATTGGTGGGTTTAGCTACAAATAGCCCTTTCAAATTTTCAAGGATGATCTTTGATGGAATGCTCTCACACATCACTAATGGTTCACCATTCTTGATGTACCCAAGGTTTATTCAGGTATTCTTAAACAAACAACTTGAGGGTATTTCTAAACCTCAAATTTTTCTACCTACAGTCACACTTCCACCAAAGGTGTTTACATTCATTGCTAAGAAGGGTATCAAGTTCTCCGGGAGAAATACACCTTTGACAGCCCATATATTGGAAGTTGCACAAGCAGTTAGGGATGCAGAGCAAGAGCAAGAACAAGAGCAAGAGGAATCCTCTGCAACAGCAATTAATGAGCAACCAGCTTCAAGAGAAGATAGTGCTTCTCAATCTACTGCTTCTCAACATATTGTTTCATCTCCAGTTGCTGAACCATCTTCACAAAGTGCTGCTCAGGAGCATTCACCTCAAGATGCGACTCCACCACCAACTCCCAATGATTATGCTTCCACAGATAGGCATCAAACATCTGAGGAAGATGAGGAAGTGGTTGAGGATGTCTTGACCAACTATGAGCTTTCAAGGGAATTAAGGAGGCTCAAGAAGGTAACTGATGATCAAGCTGATCAGATATTGGATTTGACAAGAAAGTTCAGATGATTAAAGAGGTTTGTTTGGCCATTAGTCAAGCACCACAGGTTGTGGGTAAAATCACAGAAGAAGACTGGTCAATACTCAAAGAAGTCTAAGTCAAAGAAACATAAGATCAACAAGCAGTCTTCATTCCAATTGGGGAGGAATTTAGAGAATTTGAATGAAGATACTGAGTTCAATGAAGATACTGGGCTTCATTATGATACACCACTTGAAGATATTCCTCATGAAGATACTGCTGAGAGGAAAAGTGATGAAACAGAGCAGATCAACATTAAAGATGCTATTGTTGAAGTAAAAAGTGGTGATACTGAGGAAATGAATTTGGAAGGAACTGATGATGAAAGTACTGCTCTTTAAGGTACTGCTCATCAAGGAACTGTAACACAATTTATGATTACACCAAGGACTTTGGATTTTGAGGAAGATGTTGGTCTCTCAAACCAAGTTCAAGAGGAAGTTGGCCCTTCCAATCCAGTTCAACAGGAAGAAGAAGTTCGAAAACATACTGAAAGTGATGATGAGACCATTGCTGACATCATGTTGAATATGTCTAGACCAAGAGGCATAAATATTCTTGATGTTGAACAACAACCTCATACTTCTTCTCAACCTACTCAGGAATTAGATCCAAAAGACAAAGGTAAAGGGATCATGATAGAAACTAAGAAGAAGAAGCTCACCTTGAAAGAACTAAGAGCTATTCAGGATGCTAAAAATGAGGAAGCTGCAAGGAAATTACAGGCTGAATTAGATGCTGAAGAGTCAAGGAAACTTATTATCAAACCTAGAAGGCCACAAAGTAAGGCTCAAGAAAGAAATTTTATGATGGCTTATCTCAAAGGTAGAGGATATACAGGTTTGGTGAAATTGACACATACAGAGATGAAGGATTTGTATGATGCTGTTAGGGAAGCTGTAGAAAAAGATCTTGCAAGTATTATTTCTTTTGATTCAATCAAAGATAAGAAGCTTGAAGATAGTAGAAAGGAAAGAGTTGTTACAAGGAGCTCAAAGAGGAAAAGAACAACAACTGATGAACAGTCATCAAAGAAGCTCAAGGATTCTATTGAATTAAGAGTAGACACAGCTGATGAGCTAAGAAATTACTTAAGAGTTGTTGACTTTGAGCATCCAAAATCAAAAGAAGTTGCAGATAAGAAGTCCAAGATTTCTACATTCTCAGTTGTAGATTCACAAGAAGGGGACTACTTGATATTTCATAGACAGAATGGAAGCTTTAGAGTATTCAACTTGTTATGGGATATTTTACATCTGATAGACAGAGAGGATATGCTTCAGCTATATTTACAAGTGCAGACTTATTTTGAACATATTCCACCACAAGGAGTAGGTTTGGTTCTGCTAGGAGACCTCACAACCATCTGGGAAACAGAAGAGACAAGTGATAGTGCTCTCTGGGAAAATCAAGAGGATTGGGAAATTAACAGATGGAGGTTCTTTGAATCAGTAGGAATACATGTTTTAGAGCTAGAAGATGGAACAATGATCCACATGTTAGCAGAGCAAAGATATCCACTTACTAGAGATCTGATGATCAGAATGCTAGATTATGGCATGGAAGTGGAAGAAGAAATTGAAACTGCATTGATGGTGATTGGATTGTTCATCAAGTAGACAATGCTAGCTGAAGATTGATGCATTACAACTGGTATGATATTTACAATATAAATCTTTTGAAACATAAGTACTTTATTTAAAAGTACTGCTTGACAAACAGTACTTTCTCAAAGTACTGCTTGCAGCATGAAACCAGTAAAGTTTTTTATAAAATCAGTGATTTTTGAAAAGTGCAAAAACATTTTGAAGCACAAAGATTTAAACAGAAACAAATGGTATTCAACTCACCATGTTTAAGTAAACAAGAAAGAGTTTGACTCATCATGAGGGTATGGCTCTGATGTGATTATCAAATCCGTTTTTAGTTGACAATTTACTAAAAATTGTATGGTTTTCAACTCACCATATCTATGATAGTGAAGAGTTGGCTAGCCCACAAGATAATGGCTTTGTGGTAAAGGCTGTGGAAAACCATTGTATGGTAATTAGTTCACCATGGTAGTGATTGTACTAAAAGAACTAGCTAGTCCAAAAGCAAACGGCTATTGGTAAAGACTACTCAAATCCGTTGATAGCTGATGATTTGCTAAAAATCATATGGTTATCAATGTACCATGGTTCTTAAACCTAAACATTGGCTACTCCAGAGTTAATGGCTTTGGTAAAGAGACATCAAAATCCATTAAGTTTTCAATGATTCACCTCTCACAGGAGTTAACACACCTGGAAGTGATGAGAATAGTATGAAACTTTTAAGTTCTGATGTACCTATTGCCAATATGATGCTGAGTTGCTGAAAAGATGAGTTGCTGAAAAGATCTGTTGCTGATAAAGATTGCAGTTAATGATTACTTTGATGATGATAAAACAAACATGAGACAGAAGTTAATGATACAGTCTTTCCTTGAAGATAAAAATGTTGAAGTTAAAGAAATACAAAGGAACTTGAAATCAAGCAAGTGGAATTCAAGTTAGGGGAGGATTGTTGGGCTACAAAGTACTGCTACATGAAGAAAGTCAAAGTACTGCTCATGTTCTAAAGAAGTCAAAGTACTGCTAAAGATAAAGGACTGATATGCAAATACGTTTAAGGATTAATGTGTAATTCTAGAATGTTCATAGAGTTATTATTAGAGTATAATTAGAATTACTTGTCGTTCAAGTATGGTAAACCGACTAGGGTTTTCCTTGTGCCTATAAAAGGATCCCTAAGTTGGCATTAGAGATACGAGATTTTAGAGAAAAGTATTAGTCGATTATTAGAGTATTAGTGTTTAGAGTTTGTTAGTGAATCTGTGTAAAGTAAGCAGGTTCAAGGTTTAATATAATCAAAGTTTTGTGTTAATTCTTCTTAGCTTTGTTGAAGTAGATTCCGCATACTTAACAAAGTATATCAGCGTTTCAATATTAGTAGTTTTGGATTTATTCAATGTTGCTAAACCCTTAAACAAGCTACAAGTTAGTTTGGTCAGAGTATATCGATCCAACAAAGTTGTTTCATGCTTCAATTGGTGTGTTAAACTGCTTTTTGAGGTTTTGGAAATTTTTGGTGCTGATTAGCTTATTTTTGAGCTTTTTAGAAACTGCTTATTTGGCCAAACTGCTTATTAGGGTTTATTAGATTTCCAATTTCATTTTTCCTAGACTCAGAATAACATTTAGGATTTTTCTGCAAAGTTTCATATTTTTCTTAAATCATTTACTATTTTTAATTCATTTAATTAGTTTCTTTTGGTTTTTAATTCATAGAAAATAAATAAAAAGTCAAAAAAAATAAATTTCTTTTTTCTAAAATTTTCTTTTTATATTTAGAATTTAAGAAAAATTATTTTACATTTTTAGGACTTAGAATTTAGAAAGTCACTTTTTAATTACGTTTTTAAATTCGTCGCGTACGTTTTAAAAGTTCAAATTGTCGTTTTTAGAATAATACGCTTAGTATACTTGTACCCTTAGTTTAAGTAGTTGTTTCCATTTATTATTTCATTATTCGTAGTATAAAACCACCAAATATCACTCTTTCACTCACCATTCACGGCACAAATTCGACACCGTTACAAAAACTCGAATTCAACCTTCGTTGGGACTACGACCTGGGGAAATACATTCATTGTGTTTTCTTTGGAATAAAAATACACTATAAAAATATCAAATCACTAGTTAAGGGGCACTGATCTCCTAAAGTGAATTTCCTTCCAGTGGGTCTCCAATGATAACCGACATTAGCAAATACTTTTCCTGTTGTTTTCCAAATATGCTTACTCAGTTCAGGTTTCCTAACATTCTTAACTGGGGATCGTTGAGAAGACATCAAAAATGACACAACACATTCATCATGATTACCAGAAATTAAACATTCATTACATGTCTTACAAATAACATTAGAATTCGAATTAATTATAGTACGCTTATAGCTAATACTTGAATCATCACAATTCTTTTTGATCAAATAACTTATTGTTCCTAGGATGGACTTCTACTCTCTTCTCATGAACACTCTTAGCTGGCGTAGTCCTATCTTTCCTTGCATGGCGACTAGGCTTTGACCCGCTAGCTTTAGTGTCATAGTTTACTCCTGTAGAAGCAATGATGGGAACATTAGTTTGTTTTACTGCCGTTTGTTTTCCTGATTTTGATGTGCTGGGTTCAGATGTTTTTAGTGGTACATCAAAGGTTACATGCTTGTTCTTAGTCGTAGAGGATGATGCAGCAAATCTATCTCTTTTGTTATCAATCTTAGGACCTGTGCCAATGACGTATTCTAAAAGTTCCTGAGACCGTTTAGTGAGGAAGCAGGCATCTACAACTACACTATCAAGTGGTTTATCTATCATATCCTCTTCTACGATCTCACGAAGAGTATCAAGGCTATCCTTAAGGTGATTGAGATATACTTGATGGGCAGACCTATTGTTCCTAAGGGGAGGCGGAATAGGCACAACATCAACATCATACTTACTACAAGCAGAAACCTTTGGAACAACATTATCACTAGTGATAATTGGCATTTTCCCTTTCACCTGAGTCTTTAGATCCTCGATCTCATTTAGCAAAGAAGTTATCTTTTCATTGTGATTCTTTCGTGTGACTTTAATTGAGTCATATAACTCTTTGTAATGTTGTTTGACTTTTGAATTTTCATCTCAAAAACACTCATTTTCATAGTGTAACTTATTGATGGTGTCTTGATAGTGAAAATTCTGAGAATCTAAAGATGATGGTTTATGGGTGCCAATTACTTCACTCTTGTTTGAATTTAATTGGGCAGTTTGGGCCCTCAATTGTCGCATCGTGTTAGAATGAGCTTGAATTTTTTCATCGCGTTTGCTTAGTTCAAAATATGCATCAAATTCAGGAGCATCCACAGATGTCTTGGCATTTGAGATTTTAGCTCTTTCTTCTAAATGTTGATATTTTAATTGCAAATTAAGATTAACAACCTCTAGTTTTGAAAAATGCCTGACCATGTTATCATGGTCATCGTTTTGGATTTTCTTAAGCAATTTTAAATTCTCCCCCTCTAGCTCAACAACACGATTCTGAGAAACATTCATTGCAATAGACAACTCATGAAATTGACAAGCAGTTAATGCAGAATCAGTAGCAGTATAAAATACATCCTGTGTAATGCATCTAGTAATCAAATTCTCATTGGTGATGAGAATGTTCTTTCTCTCAATCTCACGACTCTTAAGTTCTATCGCATTTTGGGACACCTCATTTTCCATATCTTTAAACACTTCTTTCATCTCGTTTACATCAGTTTTAAGGGTTTTTTGTATGCCCTCAAAATGTTCCTTGAGGAGTTTAAAGAACGGAATAACCTCAGTTAAGTAGCCCTGTTTTGTTAGTTCAAAGCCCCTTTCCCCTTCAGTAATTCCCGTTGGCGTTATTCTCTTCTTACATGTTTTTATCAAAATCAGCAAATAGTTGACAAAGTACATATATGCTAATTAGAGTTTTACATTCTGTGGGAAGAGTTAAAGGAACTAAGTGCCTAGGTATATTGGGAGGATACACCGTGTTGGGAATTATCAAGAGAAGACTTAATGAGAAGAACAGACTTAAGTCTGCTGGACTACGTGGTTAAGTCTGTTAGTTATATTTATGTCTCAGTTAAGTCTGTCTATGTAATGTTAAGTCTGTTTAGTGTAGTTACACGGTTAAGTCTATTTGACTTTAGTGTTAAGTCTGTTTATGATAGTTAGGAAGTTTGTTAGCTACAAGTTAGGAAAGGATACGAAGTTATCTTTAGAGAAGATACGTATATCCTTCTACACGTTTTGTATCTAGGGTTTCCTTGGTGTTTAAAAGGAACCCTAAAGGGTTGTTAGTTGATACGTACGAAGTTATTGAAAGTTAGTAATATATACGAAGTTAGTTAAAGATTTGTGTTCTTCATTGTTTGTGTTAAGATTCCGCATTAACATTAACAATTTGTGTTAGAGTTTCTTACTTAGATCAACTTGAATTTATTCAAGCTGTCTACTAAGTATTCAAGGCTACTTAGAGATCCATATCTATTGGACCTACAAGTGGTATCAGAGCCGGTTAGAGACTCTAAGGTTGAAGAAACACAAAACCATAAACCCAAATTCATCCCAGTAAACCCTACACAATGTCTGAATTTGAGAATGAGCAGCCTATTAACACTGATACTTTCTCAATCCATAACAGTGAAGATGAAAGATCAAACCATGAAGATGAAAACCCTGAAACCAGCACATCTAAACCACAACCAACCATCTCTGCAACAACAACCATATCCAACATAAAACTCCCAATCCTGAAGAAGGAGGAATATGACATCTGGGCCATGGAGATGGAACACTACCTGGAGTATATTGACAATGAGGTCTGGAAGGTCATACAGAATGGAAATTTGAAGAAAAGGATTTCGGTTAATAAAGATGGATCGGTTAGGGTGCTACCAGCAATATCTGCTGAAGAGATACGAGCTGATGAAAAGGAGAGAAAGGCCAAGAATATCATGTTGATGGCACTTCCCACGGATTACAAGAGAAGGTTTCATGGCATGACTGATGCCAAGGAAATTTGGGAGGCTATCAGAAAAAGATTTGGAGGGAATGCAAACTCGAAGAAGATGAAGAAAGCTGTTCTTAAATAGCAGTTTGAAGCCTTCAGTGTATCCAGTTCAGAGGGATTGGAAAAAGGTTATGACAGGTTTCAACAACTTCTTTCACAACTGGAGGTTCATAGTGCTACTGTATCTGAGGAAGATGCCAACCACAAGTTTCTCAGATCACTACCAACAGAATGGTCAAGTGTGACAATGACCATGAGGATGAAAGAGGAAATTGACACCATGTCAATGGATGAGCTATACAACAATCTTCGGATCTTTGAACAGGACATCCAAGTAAACCCAAAAGCATCTTCAAGTTCTAATAATGGGGCCTTTGTTTCTCAAAGCAAGGGCAGCACTAACAAGGATAAGTCTGGCGGCTTTAATTCTGGTGGTCATGCAACTTCTTCAAGCAGCAGAGTTGCTCTTGCAGGCTTTGCAGATGAAGTAGTTTATTCATTTTTTGCTAAGCAACCAGAAGAAAAGGACTTCATCAGTGAGGATCTGGAACAAATTAATGACATTGAGGTTGAAGAGATGGATATCAAATGGCAAATTGCCATGATTGCTCTTAGAGTTAAGAAGTTTTACAAGCAGACTGGGAGGAACATTAGGTATGATGGGAAGACACCAGTGGGGTACAATAGGAGAACTGTTGAGTGCTACAGGTGTAACAAACATGGTCATTTTGCTATCGATTGCAAGGAAACAATGATTACTAATGGGTACAGGAAGAAGGAATCTGACTCTCTAGATGATGACAAACTGAAGAAGAATCAGATGAGCATGTTGACATTAGAAGTTGGAGCTGTGAGTTGGGATGAACACACACAGGAGGAAAAAGAGCCAAACCATGCACTTATGGCTATTGGTTCCAGTAATGAGGTATCTTTGTGCTCCAAATTATGCATTGATTCATACAATCATGTTAAAGCTTTATGTGATGAACAATTAAAAGAGATAGGTGATCAGGAAGTAAAAATTATTGCTTATACTAAGGCTGTCAAAACTTTAGAAGCACAAATAGTCACCTATCAGAAACAACATGCTGCTTTAAATGAAAAACTTCACTTTCAGGCCAATAAAATATATGAACAAGATGAAAAACTTAAGAGATATAGAAGAATTGGCATGAAAGCACAAAAAGAAAGGGATGAATTGCAAAAATGTGTAGACAAGTGGAATAATTCAAATAAAAATATGTTTAAGATAGTTGATTCTCAAATAAGCTCAACTTGTAAATCTTGATTAAGATATGAAGAGGATATGGACAGGTCTATATTTAAGTTTAAAGAAGATGATTTTGTTGGAAAACCTACATACAATAGGTTCATAAAAACTGATGATTTTAAAGGAGTTCCACCTCCATTAAGTGAAGATTACACTCCTCTACAAAAGGAAGACCTTGATGACTCTTTGTTTGTATATGGTAAAAAGGGTCCTCAATATCCTGAGACAGGCAACTCAGATGACAAATCAAGTGAATACTCTACTTGTCAAACTAATGACAGCGAAGGATCCACTAGAGATGTCTCTGAGAAGTCTGAATCAGAATCAGAAAGTGAACCCAAAGATGTTTCTGAGTCAAAATCTAGTGAACCAGTTGTGACTGCACCCAAACCTGATACATATAAACCTAGTTGTGAATCTCACATAAAATCTCCTAGGAAGTCTGTCAAAAGTCAAGAGTCACCAAGATCTAATAGGACAATAAGAGAGTATAGGAACCACTACACCTATGGTCCTAAGAGGTGTTTTGTCTGTGGCAGTCTAAGTCATCTCATTAGAGACTGTGACTTTCATGAGAAAAGGATGAAAAGAGAGGCTGAACTTAGGAAGAAAAATGTTAATACTGGTCATATAAAGGCTAAATCAGTCTGGAACAATGCAAACAGGATTAACCATGCTAATAAATTTGTTACTAGACCAGCACAAGTTAATTCTGGTAGACCTCAAGTTAATTCTGTTAGGTCACACGTTAATTCTGGTAGAACAAAATTTAATTCTGTTAGACCACGTGTTAATTCTGTTGGGCCAAGTGTTAATTATGTGAGACCAAATGTTAATTCTGGGTGGTTTAATCAATATAGACCCAGACAACCAGTAAACAGACCACAGGTGAACTCATATAATTAAAGAAACAATTTTTATAAACCTCATTCACCTGTGAGGAGTCCTTTTGCTAAGACTACAGCACAAGTTTCAAATCAAAATGTTGTAAGGGATAATGAGGGGTCTGCTGTTAAGGCCCCAGCATGTTGGTCTTGGGATCCATTTAAGAGTACACTTACCTATGAATCCAAGAACAACAGTGGATCAAACTCATACAAGACTTATAAATATGTTGATCCACAGGGCAGACCCAAGCCTGCAGAGGCCTGGGTCCTTGAGAAGAACTAATCCCCTTTATATATGTGCAGGATCATTCACTCAGAAATATGGGAGATAGAGGAAACTTTGACAGTGGGTGTTCTGGGCACATGTCTGGTAACAAGGATCACCTGAAGGATTTTCAAGAATTCAAAGGAGGTTCTGTTACCTTTGGAGGAAGCAAGGGGCAGATTACTGGTAAAGGAAGGATTGTGGTGGGAAATTTAGAGTTTGACAATGTATCTTTTGTGAAGAACTAGGGCAGTTTAACCTTTTATCCATATCACAAATCTGTGATAAGCAGCATAAGGTGCTTTTTACTGACTCTGAATGTCTTGTGTTGACTTCAGAATTTAAGATGCCTGATGAAAGTCAGATACCTCTTAAAGTCCCAAGACAACACAACATGTACAGTTTTGATATGAAAACATCTGAACCTGCAAAAGGTTCTGCCTGTTTGATTGCAAAAGCTACTTTGGATGAATCTAAATTGTGGCACAGAAGGTTAGGTCATGTTAGTTTCAAGAATATGAATAAACTTGTGAAGAATAACCTTGTTAGAGGCTTACCTTCAAAAGTGTTTAAGAATGACCATACCTGTGTAGCTTGTAATAAGGGCAAACACCATAGGGCATCTTGTAAGGCTAAGTTAGATAGGTTTGTTACTGAGCCTTTGCATACCTTACATATGGATCTATTTGGCCCTACATCTGTACAAAGTATTAACCATGCTAGCTACTGCCTTGTCATCAATGATGATTGTACTAGATTTTGTTGGCTGTTCTTTATGTCTAGGAAAGATGAAACCTGTCCATTAATTCAACCTTTCATTAGGCAGATAGAAAACCAACTTAACAAAAAGGTGAAAATCATTAGGACTGACAATGGCACAAAATTTAAGAATAGGAGCATGATTGAGTTTTGTGGTGATAGAGGAATCAAGCAACAATATAGCAATGCTAGAACTTCACAGCAGAATGGAGTTGCTGAGAGAATGAACAGGACCCTGATTGAGGCAGTTAGAACCATGCTAGCAGACTCATTCTTACCCACAACTTTTTGGGCTGAAGCAGTATGCACTGCTTGCTACATTTTCAATAGGGTTAGAGTGACCAAGCCTCAAAATAAAACACCTTATGAGCTTATTTTTTGCCATAAACCAGTAGTTAGCTATATAAGGCCTTTTGGGTGCCATGTAACCATTCTTGATACACTCAGTGTGCTTGGCAAATTTGAAGGAAAGTCTGATGAAGGGTTTCTAGTTGGGTATTCACTGAATAGTAAGGCCTTTAGGGTATGCAATTTAGTGACCAAGAAAGTAGAGGAAAATCTTCATGTAAATTTTCTTGAAGAAAAACCCAATGTGAAGGGATTAGGGCATAGATGGATGTTTGACATTGATTACTTAACTGATTCTATGAACTATATCCTTGTCTCCACGGAGAATCAAGCTAACCCTGATGCAGGTACCATAGAAGTAACTAACAGTGCAAATACCCAAGTTACTTCCAATGCAGGCACTACTGATCAAGACAAGGAGATTGAAGAGCTTATTGTTATTCCTACCACAGAAGTCAACCATGTTGTAGCACATGAAGGAGCAAAGAAATCTTCTACAAAAGGGAAGGAGACTGTTCAAAAGCCTCAAGCACAAGAACAAGAGGCTTCTCCTATCAAGGTTTCAGAAGATCTTTCATCCTTCAGAAAGGAGTTGAATGCTTTAGCTGACAAGCATCTTGGGAAGCAGGCTACCATGACTTCTACACTTAAGTCTGGTAATGGGGTTGTTAATTCTGCTACCAGTACTTCCCCAATTAAGTCTGGTAGTGATGCTGTTAATTCTGCTCAACCTGAATCTACTCCAAATGAGGATTTTGATGATACTGAGATGCCAGAACTTGAAATATTTGATAAGCCAAGTGAAGGGATTTTTGAAGAGGCATCTTATGATGAAGAAGGAGTGGTTACTGACTTCAACAACTTACCCACAGAAGTGGATGTCAGTCCCATTCCTACACTCAGAGTTCACACCATTAATCCTAAAAGTCAAATCATTTGTGACCCCAAGTCAGCAGTTCAAACCAGAAGCAGAGTGCAAAATCAACCTGAATCACTTGCACTTATTAGTCTTGTTAAGAAGCAGCAAAGGGTCAACCATAAAGATCAGCAACATTGCTTGTTTTCCTGTTTTCTTTCTCAAAAGGAACCCACCAAAGTCTCTGAAGCACTTGAAGATGAGAGTTGGGTGGAAGCAATGCAAGAGGAGTTGTTGCAGTTTAAATTGCAGAAAGTATGGGTTCTTGTAGATCTACCTAATGGGGCTAAGGTAATTGGCACAAAATGGGTCTTCAGGAACAAAAAGGATGACAGAGGAGTGGTAGTCAGGAACAAGGCAAGATTAGTAGCACAAGGGTACAGACAAGAGGAGGGTATAAACTATGATGAGGTGTTTGCTCCAGTAGCCAGAATTGAGGCTATCAGATTATTCTTAGCCTATGCATCATATATGGGGTTCATAGTCTATCAGATGGATGCCAAGAGTGCTTTTCTCTATAGCACTATTGAATAAGAGGTTTATGTATACCAAACTCCTGGTTTTGTGGATCCTGCTAACCCCAAGAAACTGTACAAAGTCATTAAGGCTTTGTATGGTCTCCATCAAGCTCCCAGAGCTTGGTATGCAACACTCTCCAACTTCCTTGAAGAGCATGGGTACAAAAGAGGTATGATAGACAAGACCTTGTTTATCAAGAGGAACAAGAAAGATATCATTCTGATACAAGTCTATGTGGATGATATTATTTTTGGTTCTACTAGAAGGTCTTGGTGTGAGGAGTTTGAGGCTTTAATGAAGGGAAGATTTGAGATGAGTTCCATAGGAGAACTCACATTTTTCCTTGGACTGCAAGTGAAGAAAAATAAAGATGGCCTTTTCATTTCTCAAGACAAGTATGTTGTTGAGATTTTGAAGAAGTTTGATCTAGCAAATGTAAAGACTGCAGTCACACCAATGGAGAACAAAGTGCCTTTAACAAAGGATGAGGATGCTGATGATGTGGATGTGCATCTTTACCGATCCATGATAGATTCTCTAATGTATCTAATAGCCTCTAGGACTGATATTATGTATGTTGTGTGTGCTTGTTCTCGTTTTCAGGTTACTTCCAAGACTTCACATCTTCATGCTGTGAAGAGAATTTTTAGGTATCTAAAGGGCAAACCCAACTTGGGCCTTTGGTATCCTAAAGAGTCATCTTTTTACCTGGAAGCCTATTCAAATAGTGATTATGCTGGTGCAAGTCTTGATAGGAAATCCACAACTGGAGGTTGTCAATTCCTTGGACGAAGATTGATCTCTTGGCAATGCAAGAAGCAGACTATTGTGGCTACATCAACAACTGAGGCTGAATATGTAGCAGCTGCTAATTGTTGTGGACAAGTCTTGTGGATTCAGAATCAAATGCTGGATTATGGTTTGAACTTTATGAATACTGTAATTCACATAGATAATGAAAGCACTATTTGTATAGTTAAGAACCCAGTATACCACTCTAAAACTAAGCATATTGAGATAAGGCATCATTTCATTAGAGATTGCTTTGAAAAGAAACTAATAAGAGTGGAAAAGATACACACAGATTTCAATGTGGCAGACCTCTTAACTAAAGCTTTTGATGGCCCTAGGTTTAATTACTTAATGGTTAGTATTGGTATGATGAACCCATAGCTGGAATCAAGGGGAGGTTAGAATTAAGGGGAGGTTACATTTAAGGGGAGGCCAATATGTAAAGTTTGTAAACCAACCAGCACTTAGGATATTTTTTTGGTAGCTTTAATACTTAATTCTGGTAGTTAATGTTTTTTTATTTTTCTTGTAAAATTGGTTATTTGTATGTTTTTCTTGGTTTTTCTTTGTGTTGGGATTAACATTTGCAGGAAAAACATGGATTAGTGGTGATATGAAGCCTTGATATAGCTAAAGCTGCATGTAAGTCTGATTCTTTAGTTAAGTCTGGTGAGTTGGTGGTTAATTCTGGTTGACCATTTTTAAATCTGGTAGTGTAAACCAGTAATAAAATATTACCGTTAGGTCTGGTCTGTCAAAATAACGATTTTTCATATAAAATATTACCGTTACACATTTTTTGGGAAAGGGAGGTATAATTTTCTCACTTTTATCCATTATTTGCTTCTAATTTTAACTCTCGTTATTTTCGGCATACGACTCTATTTTACACTACAAATTTGCAAATCCTAAAATCATTCTCAACCAGAACTAACTCATTCACTCATCTATGGCTTCACTAAAGTTTGTTGACAAGCACAATCAGGTTGGCTTCTTGAAGAAACCTAATAATAGTGGCGGATTCGAGAATATTGTGGATTTCTTGAGAAGCTCTCACATTTGGTATGCTTTAACTCACAATCCTACAATTTATTCTTCCCTAGTAAATCAGTTTTGGGGGTCTGTTACCTCTGAGACTCTTGCTGATGGGACACCACTATTAAGGGCAACCATTGATACACATGAATTTACCATTACTGAAGCCACCATTAGGAGTAGTCTCCAATTGGATGATGCTTCGGGGAATTATATTTTGCCTAACCAAGAACTTTTAGAGGGTATGAAAACCATAGGATATCCCACTGATGGAACTTTTACTTTTTGGAAAAACTTTTTCTCACCTTAGTGGAAATTTTTAATACATCATTTGCTCCATTGCCTAAGTCCCAAGAGTGGAGGATGGGATCAGTTTGGAAGCAATATTGCTTCTGCGTTGGTCTGTCTTGCACTTGGAAGGCATTTTAATTTTTCAAAACTTATTTTTGATGGCATGGACTCAAATGTCAAGAAACCCAAGTTCTTAATGTATCCTAGATTTCTGCAAATGATCTTAAATTTTGAGACTGAAAATACAATGCAGACCTATTTCAGTGTGGCTTTTACACCTAAAATCTTTGCAAATATGAAAAGGGGTTTTACTGGGGCACATTGGCCTTTATTGCCTGCTATGCTTGCTGGTGCTACTAACATTGCAGGTACCTCTAGTGCTGCACAAGGGGAAACATCTCATGAGGAGCAAACCCAGGAACCACAAAGATCACCCACACCACCACAAAGATCACCTACACCACAACAGAGGTCACCTACACCCATACCACCATCACCACAACAGCAAACACATGCAGAGCTTCTAGAACTAGTGCCAAGTTTGGTTCAAAGGGTTTCAACTTTGGAAAAGGAAAATAAAGCCTTGAGTGGACCTGTTGTCACTTTGGTCAAGAAGGTCAAGAAAATGGAGAGAATTATGAAGACCAAAGGGGTTACATTTAGTGATGAGGAGGGTGAAGATGAAAATTCTTCCAAACAGGGGAGGAGTTTAGACAAGGAACAAGGATTTCAGACACCATCTCAAGTCAAGTCTGTTGGTGACAAAGATCTAAGTTCGGGTGCCATGGAAGCAGCAGAAACCCTAGCTCAATCCTTAAGCAAAATCCAACATAAAAAGAGGAAGCTAAAGAGAAAGTTGAGGGTTAATGAATCTGATGATGAAGAAGTTAAATATGCTGAGAATGATAAGTCTGGTAAGGTTAATTCTGGTGACAAGAATAAGTCTGATGAGATTAATTCTGGTAATGATGGTGATAAGTATGGTCAAGAAAAGTCTGTTGAGCATGTTAGTTCTGCTCATGTTGAAGAATCTGCTGGTATACATAGGGAAGGAAAACAGATTCTAATTGAAACTCCAAAACCAAAGAAGTCTAAGAGACAAGAAATGGAGGAGATGGCAACCTTAGCAGAAATTGAAAGGATTAAAGCTCAAGATGAAGCTGAAAGAGAAGGGTTGGAAGAACTAAAGAGGCAAGATAAATTGTTGGCCAAGAGGTTAAGTGAAGAGTCTGATGATCCACTTATGCAGATGATTAATGATGATGATGAGGTTAGAGCAAAGTATGAGGAGCTCAAGGCTATTGAAGGGTTGACAGCTGAAGAGAGAGCCAAACAGCTAGCAGACTTCATAAATGCTAGAGCTAATGATGATACATTGGGAGGATTCATGGAAAAACTTAGACATACTCAGAAGAAAACCAAGGTTCCCAAGTGATGCGTGCGATGTGTCGTTGCGGTTTAGCAGTATTAATGCCTACTCAAGTTTAAAATTTATATTTAGCTGACTTATCAATAACACACACACTTAACGAGCAGTGTACCTGGTCAGTATGAATATAATGGTAAGTAGAGTGTCGATCACTAAGAGTGGAACGTATTATCTCGTTATTCTAATCAATATTTTAATATATTAAGTTAGCTATACAACCTAATCTAACGCAAGGGGGTCAGCCTGAGAGACTGGCACGATTTGGTTGCAATTAAATAATAAACTAAACCAATAGGCACGAATCAGCGAATAGCACACACGTACACAGATAAATACTTGAGACAATAAGAAGATCTGTCCTTATGATTAAGTAGATTGTCACTTGTTTTATTGATAGTTTTATATGAAGTGTATGTAGTTAATCCTTTCTCGTTGGTCCTATTCTTATCGGCAAGTAAACCCTTAATGATTACTTATGTCTAAAAGTTATTCCTAAGTGATCAATTTAGTAACAACCGTGGGAGCCACATTATTTTCCGCAGTCAAATGCGCAGGCCACTAATAAACACAGAGGTTATCAATGCACTAATAAGTAGTAACCAAAGACATCAACATATAAACTTTAATTGATGGGAAAGCAGTTTTAAGGGAGTGCAATCTTTCCGTTGTCACATTACAGAAGCCATCAATCCTGATGAATTAAAGTTTACTAACACAATAAAACAAAACTACTTAATGAATTAAACACATGCAGCACCTTCTTACAGCTCTTGTATCTTCGTTCGGGTGTGTCTTGTGCTGCCTATTCGACTGAATTCGTCCTAGGTTTCTGTACTTCGTACTTCGTATATAATATATGTGCGGAACTCTTAATTCTTCTAGTCTTTGGGGTATTTATAGTTTCCGTCTGAGGGTAAGATGCGGCGCATCTAGTAAGTAGATGCGGCGCATTGACTTAACTTCGCGTGGGGTCCAAGATTAATATATTCAGGAATATTCGTACACCGCCAGAAGATGCGGCGTAACTCCATAAATAGATGCGGCGCATGTCCTCTTGTATCTTGGATCGTATCTGGTGAAATCTTGATAGTGATGCGTCGTATGTAATAAGTGAGATGCGGCGCATCTGGAGCAGATTCGTCTTGATCTTGTACATTTCAGTAGACTCTTAACTTCTTGCATGTTTTGCTCCATAATTAGTCCAAAATCGCCAAGTTTCACCAAATGCTTGTTTTTACCTGAGAATTACAAAAGTAAACGATTAAGTATCAATCCTCATACATAATATAATAAAACAAGTCAAATTAATAGGATAAATGATAGTAATAAAATATACTTATTTGAGTTCATCACCAAGAAAATGTCTAAGCAGGAGAAGATGCATGATATGAAGATGTACTTGAAAAATATGATGCATTCAAGTTTTGAAAAGATGAGAGGGATGTCTTATGAGGAGCTTGAAGCAAAATATCTTAGGGCATATGAGAGGGATCAAGGCTACAAACCAATTGATTATGAGGATGCTATCAGAAGGAGCTTTAAGAAACAGAAAGTAACAGAGTATGAGCCAGTAGTTGAGGTTGAGAAAATGGTTGACAAACCATCTAAAGCAGAGAAGGCATCCACTGAAGTGAAAGAAGAAGTGGAAGTGAAGAAGCCTGTTTTGGTATGGACTAGAAGAAAAAGTATTGCTAGGAAAGCAAAATCTAAGACTAAAGTGCAAGAAGAAGAGGAAGAACCTTCATCTGAGGGTTGTACTATGGGAACAATTCCTGAAAGCTCTAAGGAACCAGCTAAGATTGTCCAGTATTACATAATCAAGACTGGAAATAGAGCAGCTTATAGGTTTGTTAGGGAAGATTACATTGAAGTTGTATACATCAACTTTCCAGGAATTTTGAATGATGTGAGTAGGGAAGATCTCCAAGAGCTCTACAAGTTGGTAAACATCAAACATGGAGACAATACACCTGAAGAAGAATTTGAGAGAGTATTTTGGGGAGATTTAAAAGTGATGTTTGAGCCACCAGTGGAGACAGATGAAATATGGAAGCTTCCTCAACAGCAAAATATTGTCAGCTGGAGATATTTTCATAGCTGCAAGTTACATTGCTTATCTTTACAAATGGCTCACATATATATGCTTGCAGAAGTAGAGTATCCACTATCATCTAGTGTCTGCAAGGCAATGCTTGAAAAGAAGTTGTATGCTGATGAGAAAGATGAAGAGTATGAGAAGCTATTAGATTTGATTAAGGAACAATCTTTGAAGGAAACATATTGGGATGTTTAGGTATGTTTGAAAGAATTTTCATAAGTTGATAAGTAGGATTATTGGAACTTCCTACTTGGTGAAGGTGCATAGCACTGACACAACAAATGGTTATCAGTCCACCATGTCTAATTCACATAAGGACTGGCTAATCCAAAGCAAACGGCTTTGGTAAAGATATTTCAAATCCGTTTATGGCTGACAATTTGCCAAAAATTGTATGGTAATTAACTCACCATATCTGAGATAAGTGAAGAGTTGGCTAGCCCACAAGATTATGGCTTGTGGTAAAGGCTGTGGAAAACCATAAATGGTAATCAATTCACTAAGGTGAGGTGCAATTCCACCAAAGAATTGGCTAGTCCAAAAGCAAACGGCTTTTGGTAAAGACTAAACAAATCTGTTGATAAGCTGATGGTTTGCTAAAAATCATATGGTTATCAATGTACCATGGTCTTACAGACCAAAATATTGGCTACTCCAGTAATAATGGCTATTAGTAAAGAGACATCAAATCCATTAATTTTCAATGATTCACCTCTCACAGGAGTTTACACACCTGGAAGTGATGAGAATAGTTTGAAACTTAAAAAGAATTGATGTACAAGTAGTCATGGTTGCTGCAAAGATCAGATCAGATGGTGGAAAGCTTATTAAAGTCAAAGTTGCTGCACAAGTTCAAGTTTTGAAGAGTTAAAGATTCAGATAATTTCAAAAGTTCAAGATTCAATCCTCAGAAGTTTATCCAGAAGGAACTTGAAGTTCATGAAGTATGAAGATAAAGTTAGGGGAGGATTGTTGGGAATTATCAAGAGAAGACTTAATGAGAAGAACAGACTTAAGTCTGCTGGACTACGTAGTTAAGTCTGTTAGTTATATTTATGTCTCAGTTAAGTCTGTCTATGTAATGTTAAGTCTGTTTAGTATAGTTACACGGTTAAGTCTGTTTGACTTTAGTGTTAAGTCTGTTTATGAAAGTTAGGAAGTTTGTTAGCTACAAGTTAGGAAAGGATACGAAGTTATCTTTAGAGAAGATACGTATATCCTTCTACACGTTTTGTATCTAGGGTTTCCTTGGTGTATAAAAGGAACCCTAAAGGGTTGTTAGTTGGTATGTACGAAGTTATTGAAAGTTAGTAATATATACGAAGTTAGTTATTAATTTGTGTTCTTCATTGTTTGTGTTAAGATTCCACATTAACATTAACAATTTGTGTTAGAGTTTCTTACTTAGATCAACTTGAATTTATTCAAGCTGTCTACTAAGTATTCAAGGCTACTTAGAGATCCATATCTATTCGACCTACACACCGTTGCAGCTGCAATTTTCCTAAGGGGTGGAGTTTTGGCTTTAAGTTTATCGGCCTTTCTCTTTTCTACGTCCAAAGACCAAAATATTTGTTCAGGCTCTAACTTAGTTTGAGGTGCAAAAACAGTCAATCGATTTTCCTCAAAGTAATCATGGGGTTTGATTATGATTCGATTGGTTATACATTTGGGATCCTTCATTTTTTCAGCCAATCTTTCTCTATTTCTTACTTCCATCTCATTACTCTATTCCAATGATGACACCTCAGGAGGGGCATGACCAGGCTTCAGTAGTTCATTTCCATCATATAATGCAGGTTGGGCTATTTTAGCACTCCTAAGGAAAGCTAATTTAGGTTCACCTACATTATTTTCACTATGTTTATCACACAACTTTTTATGCTTTTGAATCATTTGAGCAGTTTGCTTGGTTTGGTCTTGTGTGTACAACTTGTTTTCAATCTTATTCTTTAACGTTTTAAGTCTGGAGAAATCATTTAAGAGTTTTGTTTCTTTTTCTTTGAAATCTTGTTTTAGTGTGTTTACACTCTCTTGAATATCCTATTTTTGTTTAACAGTTTGATCCAGTTGTTTTTGTAAAGAATACAACACCTTTTTCAATGTTTCTTCCCTTAAATTACGTTCTGTTATGAATGTATGCATTTGACTATCCATTTTCTACTCACGTTCAGTTAGCTCAAATTTTGAACGTTGTTCATATATGGCCACCTGATCTTTATAGATGTTAAGTCTAGTGGTCAAGGTGTCATCAGGAATAAACACAGTGTTTTCATGCAACTCACAAGCATTATCTATAACAGAAGATGCACAACTTGGTACATCAGAAACGTTGTTGTGATTCACATATTGTTCATATGGAATAATATTACTATTTCCCATATCAACAATATCTGATTCAACAACATCTGTCTGTTGTACTTTGTTGGGAATCTTTTGTTCATCTACCACGTTATATGTGTCATAAAGCTTTAGTACCTCATATATGACGGATGCATTGGAAGGGACAGCTTGTTGAGGTGATGAGACAACAAAAGACAGATTAGCCATGAAGATGGTTTGAGCAGTGGGTTCATCATCAACGTCTGAGTCAAAAGCATCACAGTCATCAGCTTGGAAGATGTTGGGATCATTAAGTGCCAAGTCTTGAATTGGTTGATCATCCACATCAGCATCAAATGTATTCCCCCCATCACCAGCAAGAAACAATAACTCTTCTTCATCCAAAGCTGCTCCATTCTCCTGAGCTTGCATCAACAACATCTTATCTTTGAAGTAGTCAGAGTTCTGTGGACGCTTTGGTTGATTGCAGTTCCTTGCTATGTGTCCAAGTCCACCACAGTTGTAACACTTGGGTTGCTTTCCCTGTCCCTGATTAGCATTCCCAACTCTGTTCAGTATATTACCCCGAACCATGTTCCTTGATTCACATTCTGCCTACCCTGAACATTCTGAACCACAACCCTTCCATCTTCCACAGTTGCTTGGTTACGTGGGTTTGATGAAGTTCTAAGTTGGTTGTTGGTTTGAGGGAGTGTTGCTCTGAACTGTTGGACAAGTAGGGGAACCTGTTTGGAAAGATTATCAATCATCTTGTTAGTATGGGAGTATCCTAAATCCAGTTGGGAGTTCATAGCAGATTGAGGGTACAATGATGTATGATTCTGTGAATAAGAGGGCCGGTGATAAACTTGATCAGATGAGGATTGATTGAATGGCTGAACATTTGCAACAAATGCAAGTGGATCATTTGGTGTTGTTGGATTGAGTTTTTCCCTCAATAGACGATCATAAGCAGCATGTTTTTCATGTTGTTGTAAGTAGGCATATAGCTGTTCATAATTTTTCTCTCTCAATCCTTTGTTGAGCTTCACGGCAGTGACAAATCTGTCCCACTCGGGTGTCATATTGTTCACAAACTTAGAGTTGAGTTGGATGTTTGGCATTGTCATCCTGATGATCCTCATGTCATTCACAAGCTTGTGAAATCTCACGTAATAGTCAGTGATGTTTTCTCCAGGATTCATCTTGAAGTGCTCAAACTTATCATACAACTAAGATTCACGATCTTCTTTGGTCAGTTCAGATCCAGCCAGAAGCATTTTAACATTGTCCTAAACAGCTTTGGCTTCAGTGTTGAAGTTGATAAGCTTGTAAACATCTTTGGGAAGTCCCTGAATCACAAAGTTGGAGGCTCTAATGTCTGCATCATAACACTTCTTTTCTTCCTCATTAAGATCGTTGTAAGTACGTGGCCTGTCCATTCCAAGAGTGACAGTTCCATCCTCAGCGGCAGTGACAGCATCTCTAGTGGTGCCCATTTGAAATGGTCCTTCATCAATGGATTTAAGAATGTTGAATCCATTCTCTTTTCCCAAGCAGTAGAGTCGAATTCTTTGTGCCCATGACTCATAATCTGTGCTATCAAGCATAGGAGGGCTGGTATCGGACCCGGCAGCTTGAATGTCATCAGAAGAAGTGCTTGCCATGTTGTAGACTTGTACGGTATTTTACAATTCTATGATTTAAACCGAGAAATAGATTCTTTCGCGGGATTTTACTAAAATCAAGAATAAACCGTGATTTGATTACTTGTATGTGTTATGATGAAAGTTTGGATCGATAATGATTAGTAATTATATGTTAGGATTGGTGATTGTTTGTAAGATTCGGTGAATTGTAGTTACATTGTGAGTTGGTTTGATTATTTTGAGTTAACGTTATGAATTGAACAAGTCTCAGTCAAGAAGTCAAGCCCCAAAACTCAATAAAGAATGTTGAGCAAAACTTAGTCACAGCATGAGTCAAACCGCAGTCAAGAGTATTGCCTCAGTACCAAAACTCAAGAACCAAAACGCAGTCACACTAGGAAAACCACAACAGTCAAGACGCAAACCCTCAAAACGCAAGAGTCAAACCGCAAGACTGGTCAAACCGCAAGACTGGTCAAACCGCAGGACTTGAGGGCAAACCGCAAGACTTCAAAACGCAAGACGCAAAAAGACGAAAGGTCGCTTTCACTGCGTTTTGTCCTTTTCCCTTTTTAGTTACAATCCAAACTGCAATCCCAAAATTCACTAAACCGCAGTCAGAAACTTCCAAAGTTATCTCAAACCGCAAACAAGAAACTACTAACGAGAGTCAAACCGCAATCAAGAAACTACCTTGAATCTTCCAAGAAAACCACTTTATCCACCTTAGGTTACCAAGAAATGATGCAAGAGAGTTTTATGAACACAAAAGTACACGTTTTAAGCAAATTTAACCACAAACAAAGCTCAAACAATGATTTTCTTAGTAATATGTGTCGAACCAAAATAATAAGAGAAAACCACAAAGAGTGAACCACAAATTCAAACACACAATCAATGTAACCTAACCAAGGCTCTTGATACCAATTGTAACATATCATAACACATCACATACACACGAAATATGATCTTAGCCGTGCACTTTAGAGAGAGAAAGAGAAGAGAGGAAACTTCTAGTGAGAGAAAGAAATATGTATTAGGTTGAAATGTAGAGAAGTTCCAACCCTTCCCACACATGGGAAGGGGTATTTATACTAGTTAGATTAAGTGCCCCGTGTGGGCTGTGGAGTGAGCTGAAAATGGGTAAAGACCCGACCCAACTCCACGAATACTATGATAACTATACTAATGATGATAATTCTACGAGCTACTTAATGCTACTAGATACTCGGGGTGACCGAGTCTTTCACTTGAATATTTATATTCCCAACAGAATGTTGAACTTCCTCTTGGGGGTGGCCTTCGAAGGCCTTGCACTTGTTCCTTTCCTGCTTCGCACCCTGTCTACGATGCCGGAGTACCCTACGACTTTCAGTTGGTCACCCTCGGAGGGGGGATCGTCAGAATCAGCTATGTTCTCTACAAAATGGGGGGCTTCTTCAGTGTTTACAGGTTTGGAAGGAGGGATCATTGCAATAGGCTGAACTGTTTTGGAATCCACATCATTGTTATTAACAGATACAGACGGAGACCCTACTCTGTAGCATATATCTTTTAGGTCCTTGGGAATGAAGCTGACCTCTTTAGCACCTCCTGACACAACAAAGTTCCTGAATGCCATTCCTGCAACGACAAAAGCAAAGAGATAAATATCAGCAGATAAGTTATTTAGTTTATTTAAAAAGGAAATGTACATACTTTTTCCTTCACAAATAATTTTGGGCTTTAACGGAGACCCTTCCCAATGGTCAACAATACCCGCCATGAACAAAATTAGCTCAGGGAAAGTTTGGACGTCAACTGGATGGTGTGCAAGACGTTGATACATGGGGCTGCTTCTTATCTCATAAGGCAAGGGGTCATTGAACCTTTTTTCATCCAACATATACGCTTCATCCAACAAAGCAGGGTACTCCAAAGGTATGATTGTGTTTTCAACATAGAAAAATTGCCCTTATTAATTCCTGATATTCGAAAAGGGTTTGGTCACTAGGTAGGGCACATCATGTTCAGCTCTCGTTGCTATGGATATCCAGTCACCACCAGGGTACAGGTTAACAAAGCCCCTAAGCATAGTTAGTGTGGCTCATAACCGTACGCTTTGCACATGACAATGTAGGTGGTTAATTTGGCTAGGCCAAAGGGATTTAACCTAGAGATACGAACTTTGTAGTATTGCAAAAATTCTAAAACCAATGGGTGAATCGGTATCCTAAGGTTGGATTGGGTGAATGCATGAACGTATAAGCAAACATACCCTGCGGGTGCATCAAAGATGTTCTGGATCTTGCTCGAAAGCATAACCTTGAACTCTTTAGGTATGGGATATTGGTCAATAAAGTCAGACAAAGCATCTTTTGTTAAAGTGCATTTCTGTTGTCTAATGATTCTTTTCGCTGCCATACTCATATTGAAATAATAAGAGCAAGAAATCAAAGGTGGATGACGAAATTTTACCTTTCGAATCAACGGAAGAACAAGAGCACAGTAGTGTGTATGTGTATTTTGGGCGGAAGGTAAATATGATCTAGGGTTTACCGTCCTAAGGGTTTATATACTCATTGTGTTTTTAATCTTAGCCGTATACGTGTCTTTCCAATTTTGACACGTATGCGGACTTCAAACGGATGGTAGAATTTTGAAAAGACGTTTACATTTACCGAAAACATAGCCATTATGGTTGTGACGCAAGTGGGCGGATAATCATTAGGCACATTTAATGCGCAGTTAGTTAAGTACTTATCCTTTTCTCGTACATTTTCGTGACGAAGGGGATAGAGTATATGTTGCTTTTTTGAGTCGTAAGCAATATATACTCGTACGTATATATCACTTTCGACTGGGGGGCTTGATGATGTACCCTCCGAACGGGTCGAAGGACTCCCCTTCGAGCCTGAACGAAGCCTTCTCTTCGAAGGCCCAGGTCAATATCCTTAAACATTTCATTGGCGTAAAACCATTCATCTATGAAGTGGTTACCATGTGAGAATCCGCCAATTGAAGCCCTAAGCCGTTCGGGGTATCTCCTTCTAAGGAACTAGGGCGGAGAACCATACTGACCTGGTCATACCCACGTCCCCTCTTCTCTTAGGCTTTCCCACCAAGAAGGAGAACGTGGGTCACAAAGCCCTAGCGGTTACCACAAATCATGGGATGCCCCCATGATCTCCGAATTATGTGCAAGAGCTCTCTAAGGCCTATTTCCTCCCCTATAAATAGCTTAGACGGGCAAGAACAATGGTATGCTAACTCAACTCTCTCATTTCACTACCAACTTATCATAACACATACTTATTCGCACGCCGGAGGTGGTTCGCAGGGTCCAACCCCTGCGCAATCACTTAACGTAGTGTCTTAGTATTTCTTATTTCAGGTTAAAGACAAGCTTGGCGCAACCTCAACACCCCATAAATCCTTTAATCATCATCGAATGCCTAGTCGTGCAATTTATTGTACAATCACAGGCATATGGATGGAATATAATTGATTTATAAGTAGACCATGAGTTTTTGTAAGTCCCTAAATTACCATGGGGTCTAATATACTAACACCAGCTACCACTGCCAAAGGTACAACCCCCCCTATATGTTTGTACTATTTGTCCTATTATGTTTGTACATTTTATTATTATTTTTTTCTATTTTGTTTTTTTTCCAATAGCCACTCCGTTACAAGTTTTTTTTTTTTTTTTTTTGCCTTTAATTTTTTTTTTCTTTCTTTCTTCCAAATAATATAAGGGTTTTTCTTTTTTCTTTTTCTTTTCTTCTTTCTTTTTTTTTTTTTTTTATTTTTTTTTTTTTTTGCCTTTAGCTGTTTTTTTTAACACAATCCTTTAGTCCTTTTTTTTGTACAAGTTTTTTTTTTTTATTTAGTTTGCGCACGTTTTTGGTTTTTGGCATTTGCATTCACGGGTTTCTCCTTGAAGGGACATTTGATTCTTTTTTTTTATTATAAACATCACTTTAATTCACAATTGCATTGCATCACAAAGCATGTTGATATAAATAATGCCTAAACACGTAATTAATATTTTTCGATATCTCTACGTTTTGATAATCACAAAATGTAAAATCATTAAACGAAAGATTATGACGTAAATAAGTATTTAGTTGTAAATATCTATTTTGACAACTCAATCACTTAAGGTATGAATAAACAAATGCTTAATGAATTATATGATCAAAGGAACTTTTTCTTAATCACTAAACTTTTTATAAAATGTCACAAACATTTTATATTTTTTAGAAAAACATTTTTGGTATTAAGTAAATATGTTTAATCTATTATAAATATATGAATTCAAATTTTCAACCAAAAATGGCAAAAATGTTCCAGAAAAACCTTCCCCATAAAAAAACAAATCTGAGCAACGTTCGGATTTGGGCGGCCCCCTTAATTCACTAGGCGGTCCCCTTAAAATTAAGGGGACCGGCCACCTATTTAAGGGGACCGCCCTGCTCCTCTAGGTCCTCAGATTTGCCTATAAATACTTATTCATCTCTGGACTTTTTCCTCACCTTTTGCACCCCAAAACCTTCTGTTCTAAATCTCTTCTCATCTTTCTAAATCCTTTCTAAAATCCTTTGATCATATATTCTTAAGCATTGGTTTCTAAGTGATCCAAGCTTCCACCATCAAAGTGCAAAAGAAGAATACTCCTTCAACTAGAGAAGAAGTATTGTAGTTTAACTCATATTATCTTGTAGTTGTGTAAAGTGTTGTATAGTTGTGATAAGTAGATCTAAGTGTAAGTAAGTAGTTGTTTTGTAAAGAAGTAGTGTTGAAGTTGTGAAGCCGTCGTGAAGAAGTCGTGAAGTAGCCGTGAAGAAGTCGTGAAGGAGCCGTGAAGCCGTTGTGAAGAAGTTGTGAATAAGTTGTGAAGAAGTTGTGTAGAAGTTATGAGATTGGTTCTAGCTACGATTAGAACTCGACATTTAGCTTTGTGTCGTTAAACCGGTGTAAGAGAAAGTTGTGTAAGGTTTCTCCGCCATAAGGGAGTTTGTTGACATAGTGAAGTGAACTCTCGAGTAGGTGACTCGAGGAGTGGAGTAGGGCAAGGAATGTGTCCTTGTAGCCGAACCACTATAAATCTCCGTGTTGTGGTTTGATCTTTCCATCCCTATCTTTCATTTCATTTCATTTACTTTACTTGCATTGTTTATCTATATTTGTTTATATTTGTTCATATTGATCAAGAGTTGAATTCACACAAAATCGAATCGAAGTTTTTAAAAAGTAAACAAAAGTTTTCATAAATTAAAAAGACGTAAAACTATTCAACCCCTCTTCTAGTTTTCCACCTCTTCTAGTTTTCCACAATTGGTATCAAGAGCCACGTCAAACAAGATTTTTAAAATAAACTGTACTTTAAAACTTGAAACGATCTATGGAATCTGAAAAATATTTAGAAGGGCAATCTATGCAAAGACCACCACTATTTTAAAGTGATGGATTTCTTTATTGGAAAAATCGATTCGAAACTTATGAGAAATCAAAAGATCTAGATCTTTGGCATATTATTACTAATGGTGACTTTTTACCTATTCAAAATAATCCGGAAACTAAAAAGGATGAAATGGTACCTTTTGAAAAACAAAATGATGATTTAAAAAGAAAACTTGCTAAAAATAATGAAGCTAAAATGGTTATTTATAATGCGTTACCGCGTAAAGAATACGAAAGAATCTTTATGTGTGAAACCGCAAAAGAAATTTGGAACTCTTTACTAATAACTCACCAAGGTAATAGTCAAGTCAAAGATAATAAAATAGATCTTCTTGTTCAACAATATGAACAATTTACGATTCCGGAAGAGGAATCTATTGATAATGCTTTTGCGAAGTTTAACACTATCATCACAAGTTTAAAAGCACTTGATGAGAGTTTTTCTAGTAAGAATTTTGTTAGGAAATTTCTTAGGGCTCTTCATCCAAAATGGTGGGCTAAAGTTATGGCGATTGAAGAATCGAAGAACTTGTCAACTCTTCAACTTGACGAGTTGATCGGCAACTTGAAAGTCTACGAAGCAATAATAAAGAAGGACTCCGAGATGGTCAAAGGAAAAAGAGAGCAAAGCAAGTCAATCGCATTGAAAGCTAGGAAAGTATCTAGTGACAAGGATAGCTCAACCTCCGAAAGTGATGATGAAGAATATGCCATGGCCGTGAGAGACATCAAGAAATTCTTCAAAAGACGAGGAAGATTCGTTAGACAGCCACATGACGAAAGAAAGGCATTCCAAAGAAATAAAGATGACAAAACTAGCAAGAGCGAGAGGAACTGCTTTAAATGCGGTGATCCAAATCATCTCATCGGAAGATGTCCAATGATGTCAAAGGAGCAAAATTAAAAGGCGTTCATTGGAGGAGCATGGAGTGATAGTGACGAAGATGAGAAAGAAACCACAAAGGAGGAGAAGTGTCTTATGGCTAAGACATCAAGTGAGGTACATTCCGAAACCGAATACATTAGTGATGAGTATTTATCATTAGACGAAAAAGACTTAGATAGTGAATATAATAGATTATGCAAACTAGGTCAAAAAGTAATGACTAAAAACAAATCACTAAAACACATAAATAACCAATTAGAAAACGAAATATTAGAATTAAAAATTAAACTACACAACTTAGAAAAAGGCAAAGAAGTTTTTGCAGAATGTAAAACATGTCAGGAGACTAAAAATGAAAATGAAAAACTTAAGGAAGAAATTTGTAAACTTGACAAATTAAAAAATAGTAGTAATTCACTTAGGAAAATAATAAGTATTCAAAGAGTATCAGGAGATAAAACCGGCTTAGGATTTAATTCAACTGAGGCTTCAACTAGTGAAACTAAAAATGTAAAGTTTGAATGTGAAACTAATAAACAAAAATCTTTAGAGTCAAAACCTAAGTATATACTTATGAAAGATAGAAAAATACCCATAGCTAGTAATGAGGAAGTAAAAATTTTCTACAAACCATCTTTAAAAAACCGAAGTAGAATATTCTAAACCAAAGTTAAGGTCAAAAACACCTCCTCCTAGAAGACCACTTAGTCATCACCCTCGGCCTAAAACTCCTCAACCTAGAAGAAACCAAAATAGACCAAAGTGCCAAAATAATAGTAACCCAATGTGGAATTATTCAAATCCACCAAGTTTCAATCCTTGGGGAATACTTCCACCATATATGCATCCTAGTCAATTGCAAACCATGTTTGGTTCAAACAACTATGGACCAATTAGACCATGGGGACCAAGTGGCTAGATTGTCAACTCATCGGGAAAGTCGGTATCTCATTCATGATTGGCTTCTATAAGTCAATATATATGCTTTGAAGTGTTTGAAGATCACATATTGAAGACTAAAAGGTACGCCTCTCTTTCATGCTCACCACTATATGCTTAGATTAATGAACTAGCTTATTGCATGCCCCCGTTAGTCTTAAATGCTTAGTTTAGTTAATACTTATATGTTTGTTTCTGAGTTTTCTTCTTATATATATATATATATATATATATATATATATATATATATATATATATATATATATATATATATATATATATACACATACATACTTATATATACTTATATTACTATATATATATATATATATATATATATATATATATATATATATATATATATATATATATATATATATATATATATATATATATATATCCTCTCACAACCTAGATACGTCATTTGTTGACTATCTAGAACTAAAAGAAAGTGTTCATCCTCGAACCTTTTCTTGCCCCTTTGCTCTCTTGGACTATAACGTTCAACATGAAAATCTTTTATGTCCACTCTCACAAGACTCATGGTGATGAAGAGAAGTGAGTTGAGTGGATCAACATAGAAGTAGGATTCGAACCTTCGCGCAAGAAAACTATGGATGAAACAAACTCCCATCGTCGTTAGCACCCATCTCCGTCTTTACCTCATCATCCCTCGACACCATTCAACATCCCACTTTTACACATAATATATATATATATATATATATATATATATATATATATATATACACATTCCGCCTCATTCCTCAAACTCATTGTCGACTTGACGTCTTGATCATTTTATCCAAAATTCTCAAGATATATTTTTTTAACGAAATGTTAATAAAATGTGTCAAGTATTCCCTCCTCGTGCCAATACAACCCAACGTATTTTTGATATATAATAAATCTATCTATATACATATAAATATTTTACCGTCAGAAACAAAACACGAAAAATTCCAATTTTTGGTGGGCGGCCCCCTTAAAATTAAGGGGACCGGCTTGTTATCGAGGGCGGCCCCCTTAATGTTTAAGGGGACCGGCCATCTGATGCACCAAAATCATTTTTCTTCTTTGAAAAATCTGCCAAACACCCATTTCTCAAACACCCTTTCTCCTCTTCTTGCTGTGAACGAACAAAACCACTAAAACCACTTACCAAATCACCAATTCGGGCTTAATTCGCAAGTGGCAAACACTTATATCTCGATTAGCAACATATATTGTGAAAATGCCTAAAGCCACTGTTGGTGATGTCTCCAAAACCAAGCAATACATTCCAAAAGTCTCCGCTACTCCCGGCATATCTCCTGTCATTGCTAGTATCTATCGATCCATCGAAGATAGAAACATTCATGAAGGTAGAATTGTCGATCAATCTTTCTATCAATCCGACAATATCGAACGAATGTTCGTCTCGATTGTCTCTTCAAAATTAATGAACCAATCATTCCTCGCTTCGTTCTTGACTTCTATAGCCAAGTGACGGTGCAAACCGATCAATATGGCTTTATTCTCATCTCCTTTATGATCCAAAATGAATTTATCACTCTCACTCTTGCTCAATTTGGTCAAATCCTCCAAATTCCATACAACGGTCAAGCCGTTTTCTCAAATGAATGGGATCTCTCATCTCTTGAGAAAAATCGGCCTCAGGATGGTCCATACTATTCTGCGATTCCAACTCCGGACGACATTCTTCGACTACTAGAGCTAGAACGTGGTACGACTAGCCGAATAATCAAGTCGAAAAATGTCGAGATTCATGAAAACCAAATCCTTCTCAAAGAATTAAGCCCCGACATGAAGCATTGGGAAGAACTCATTCGCGAGAATGCGTTTGGTACCGGCGGACACCGTGACCACCTCACGGCTAGCATCGCTCACATGTTGTATTGTGTTGTTGCGAAAGAACAATACAATTTGGCTTATTTCTTTGTCCATCGTATCATCTCCTCCAAAAATACTCCACATGCCAATCTTCCTTATGGTATGTTCCTCACTAGACTTTATCATCATGTCATGGAATATTACCCACATCTTGAGAGTGATATTTATCAATTCGTTCGTCCCGTCTTGCGTCCTCTCACTCGTAGCCTACTTCGTCGATCTCGAAGTGACAAGGGCAAATCTCGTCGCCCTACTCTCTTCGCACCTCGTAGTTCCACATCTCATCGGAGAGATGATGATGAGGAGGAAGGAACCTCACGTGTTAGTACTCCATCTCCCACGACATTCGTGGACGATCTTCCGAAACTTAATTATTCCGATTATCAAGTTCCTCTTCCTTCCGAACAAACCGATCAAATCCTATTTGAACGACAAACCGCATTACTCAACACTACTCAACAGATGCATCAAGAAGTTAGAGGTGGTTTCAAGTCGATAGGAAAAGCTTTCAGGAAGATTCTCGGGAAGAAGAGATAGAGATGTGGATGTAGGCTTATTTGTACAATTATGTTATTTGACAATTTTTTTTGTGTGCTATTATATTTGACAATTATCTTATTTGTTTCTTGTATCTTGAAGTATGTTAGTATCTCAACCTTTTTTATGTTAGAATTTTGTTACTAGATTCATGATTATTGACATGCTTGCTATTTTATTGACATGCTTGCTTTATAATATGCTTATATTAGTTTAAATGTATGCATGATTTTTAAATATGTTTATGCCACTATTTAATCATTCTTGGTGTACATGGTTCAAATGGAGCTTGCTGCAAATACACCTAAAAAATTGACCCTTTTCTGGAAATTTTTCAAATTTGGTCGCCTGGGAAAATACCAGATGGGCGGCCCCCTTAATGTTACTAGGCGGTCCCCTTAATTTTAAGGGGGTCGGCCTACAAGTAAGGGGACCGGCCATCTGGACAGTAATTTTTAATGTTTCCTTTTGCATCTTGTGACCCCTTTTCTCTAGTCCCAGCTACCATTTCTCTTAATAACCCAACTGATTTTGGAATATTACTACAAAACCTCAAAAACTTACCAAAACCAACCACATTTTCACATTATAAATTCCCTCCAAATGATAACTCCTCATTTCATCAACCTTCACCTCCATCAAACACCATCCTAACCCACCATGCTATCACCAAAATCCTCTATCTCTAAGACCTCAAAGAAACACAAAATTGTCATTATACCTCCTAAACAACTCTTCATTGATCTAACTCAAGAAGACACCACCACTCCATCACCACCACCTCAATGCTCATCTCCTAGTGCACCCAATGCACCATCCAAAACACCCTCCACTCATGGCACATCCTCTTCCTCCATACCTTCAACCTCATCCATCAATGACTACATAAGAACACCAAGAGCATCACCACCACCTCCCACTCAAGAACCTCCATCCACCCAACTTGCCATTTCCTTATCACCCATCACACCTCTTGATGCTCATTTCTCATCCTCACCAATCCCACCACCATTCTTTCCCGTACCTTGGGCTTTACTTGAAGCCCATGGGGACAATTGCCTTTGTTGCATCCACAACTGAACCATCATCTTTGGTCTTAAAGATGAAATGCAATACATGTTTTCATGTATTGAACACATGCTTACCAATCCACCACCACCACCACCATCTTCTCCCATTTCACCACCACCACCTTCTTTCTCTCCAAATTAAGCATATGCAATGCTTAATAAAAATAAATTTTTCACCATTTTGTTTGGAAGCTCTATGGAAGCCCATGTACACCTTGAATGATCATGTAGTAGGATTGATTGCACTTCTTACTAGTTTATGTATGATTTGATGTAATGTTGTATGTTTGTGTATTTATACACAACACTTTTAATTAATGAATGTTTTTCTTTAATATGCTTCTACATTATGCTTTGCTATATATATATGCTTGTGCTTCTAATATTTTTCTTGCAAGTGTTCCATATCTCGTTTTCTTTATGCCCTCAAACGAGGGGGAGTACACATCTAGGGGGAGTTCTCGTCTCGACAAATTTCATATCTAAAACTTGTCGGCTTAACCTTTTTGATTCTACAAAAAGGGGGAGAAGTAAATATAAACTCACTAAATACTTGTCTAAAAATTAATCTTTTAGATTTAATGAGTTTAGATTTTGTAATCATCAAAAAGGGGGAGATTGTTGATATAAATAATGCCTAAACACGTTATTAATATTTTTCGATATCTCTACGTTTTGATAATCACAAAATGTAAAATCATTAAACGAAAGATTATGACGTAAACAAGTATTTAGTTGTAAATATCTATTTTGACAACTCAATCACTTAATGTATGAATAAACAAATGCTTAATGCATTATATGATCAAAGGAACTTTTTCTTAATCACTAAACTTTTTATAAAATGTCACAAACATTTTATATTTTTTAGAAAAACATTTTTGGTATTAAGTAAATATGTTTAATCTATTATAAATATATGAATTCAAATTTTCAACCAAAAATGGCAAAAATGTTACAGAAAAACCTTCCCCACAAAAAGACAAATCTGAGCAACGTTCGGATTTGGGCGGCCCCCTTAATTCACTAGGCGGTCCCCTTAAAATTAAGGGGACCGGCCACCTATTAAGGGGACCGCCCCGCTCCTCTAGGTCCTCAGATTTGCCTATAAATACTGGTTCATCTCTGGACTTTTTCCTCACCTTTTGCACCCCAAAACCTTCTATTCTAAATCTCTTCTCATCTTTCTAAATCCTTTCTAAAATCCTTTGATCATATATTCTTAAGCATTGGTTTCTAAGTGATCCAAGCTTCCACCATCAAAGTGAAAAAAAAGAATACTCCTTCAACTAGAGAAGAAGTATTGTAGTTTAACTCATATTATCTTGTAGTTGTGTAAAGTATTGTATAGTTGTGATAAGTAGATCTAAGTGTAAGTAAGTAGTTGTGTTGTAAAGAAGTAGTGTAGAAGTTGTGAAGCCGTCGTGAAGATGTCGTGAAGTAGCCGTGAAGCCGTTGTGAAGAAGTTGTGAATAAGTTGTGAAGAAGTTGTGTAGAAGTTGTGAGATTGGTTCTAGCTACGATTAGAACTCGACATTTAGCTTTGTGTCGTTAAACCGGTGTAAGCGAAAGTTGTGTAAAGTTTCTCCGCCATAAGGGAGTTTGTTGACATAGTGAAGTGAACTCTCGAGTAGGTGACTCGAGGAGTGGAGTAGGGAAAGGAAGGTGTCCTTGTAGCCGAACCACTATAAATCTCCCTGTTGTGGTTTGATCTTTCCATCCCTATCTTTCATTTCATTTCATTTACTTTACTTGCATTGTTTATCTATATTTGTTTATATTTGTTCATATTGATCAAGAGTTGAATTCACACAAAATCGAATCGAAGTTTTTAAAAAGTAAACAAAAGTTTTCATAAATTAAAAAGACGTAAAACTATTCAACCCCCCTTCTAGTTTTCCACAAAGCAGTTTCACAATAAGTAGTTTCACAATAAGCAGTTTCACATAAAAGCAGTTTCACATAAGCAGTTTCACATAAGTAGTTTCACATAAGCAGTTTCACATAAGGAGTTCCACATAAGCAGCGGTTACACAGAAGCAGTTTCACATAAGCAGTTTCACAGAAGCAGTTTCACATAAGCAGCTTTTTCACATAAGCAGTTTTAAACAAGCAGTTTCACATAAGCAGTTTCAAACATAAGCAGTTCTACGATGAATACATCACCGTTTTACACGAACGAGGTATCATTTTACGCTATTACTTTCAAAAATTAAATTTGTTTCAAACATAAGCAGTTTCAAATAAGCAATTTCACATAAGCAGTTCAAAAGATGGCTCAGATTATTTTTTTTTACACATATGGCTGCAAATTTGAAGGTTGCAAAATGTTTACCGTCCATTCGGTTATGCCACGCCAATAGACAAGTTTTTTTTTTTTTTTTTTAAATCATCATCGCCATCAAAACTGCTATTTGATCATAAACTGCTTAAAGTTTCAACAAGATAAAAAACTGCTTAAAGTTTCACATAAGCAGTTAAACATAAGCAGTTTCACATAAAAGCAGTTTCACAATAAGCACTTTCAAATAAGCAGTTTCACATAAAAGAAAGGGTTAATACTCAAAGAAGTTACTAAAGTTTCCCAAAAATTTGAATTAAGTTACTATAGTTTTTTTTTTTTCAACCAGGTTACTATAGTTTCCCAGTTCGTCTTTCCCCTTCTAGCCTGACTGATTTTCACTAATTTTTGGGAAACTATAGTAACTTAATTCAAAATTTTGGGAAACTATAGTAACTTAGTTCATCTTTGGGAAACTATAGTAACACTACAAGAAAAATGGCTTTTTAGGACCCCCATAAGCGTCATAAAATGGTACTTTTTAGGACCTTTCATTTAATAGGACCAAGGATGAAAGCGTTTCATCTCGAGCGGTTGTAATAGGTCCAAAGCGTCCTAACCCTTATGAAACCAATTTTATGGTCGTAATATATGTCTATGAACAACACAAATAGCGTCCTAATAAAACCATATTGGGACACTTTTACATTGTTTTAACATGTGATTACCTACTTTTAATCTTTTGAAACACATAAAAACGTCCTAAAAGTATTGTTAGGACGCTTACGATGTAACATCATAGCTATTTTAGCAACCAAGAAAATGGTCCTAATAACTCAAATAAGATTATGATACCAATTTTATGGTCGCATTTTACGTCTATAAACAACACAAATAACGTCCTAATAAAAACATATTAGGACACTTTTCCAATGTTCTAACATGTGGTAACCTACTTTTAATCTTTTGATACACATACAAGCGTCCTTTAATGTTAATTCTTAGGACGGTTATCATATACCATTATAGTTACTTTAACACCAAGAAAAGGGTCTTAATATCCCAAATACGATTATGAAACCAAATTTATGGTCGCATAATATGTATATGAACAAGCAAATAACGTCCTAATAACAACATATTAGGACACTTTTACAATGTTGTAAAACGTTGTTACCTAATTTTAATCTTTTGATACACATACAAGCGTACTTAAAAGATAATTGTTAGGACGCTTATCATATAACATTATAGCTAATTTAGGACCAAGAAAAGGGTTCTAACATCTCAAAGAAGATTATGAAACCAATTTTTTGGTCGTATAAAATATCTATTAACAACCTAAATAACGTCCTAATAACAACATATTAGGACACTTTTTCAATGTTAAGTTAATTGTTAGGACGGTTAATAAGTTTAATAGGACAATTTAAAAGTCCTGACAAGTCATATGATAGTACGCTATTTTCACCATGCACACTATATTATTACGATATGAATAAAACATCAACTAAATATTAAATGAATAAAAGGAAATTGTATTTCAAATAAGCAATTGTCATAACAAAAGCACTAAACATAAATAATGTAGACACTATCCAACATAAAGTCTTGTAACATTAAACAATAAATTAAAGCAACAAGAAGCTTAGTCCGGGGTCATCATGCATCCTTTCTCAATCCTCACGGACCACCTACAAATAAACATCCATGTATAAGCATTAAGCTCCAAGGGCATAGAACACATATATTTAATGTTATTTACTTACATAAACGAACATCAGTTTCAAGAACATAACAACAGTTTCAAGAACATCAAGAAGGCCATGATATCAAAAAAAAATAACAAGAATGAAGACATCAATGACACCGTGAATCAAAACAACAGCGGTAGTAACATCAAGAACACCGTGAGCTTTGGCTCACGGTTTGACCCATTCGAAACACACAACACACAACATCTTGATACCAAACTCATTTCAATCATGTTTACCTCATTCCGGCCAAAGTAACAATGCCAATAACAACAATATACCATGAAAATCAAAGTTAACCAACATTAACAATATTAATCAAATAATTCCAACATAACCCATTTTAAAACAACAATATGACCACAAGGCCTTAGCCGAGACCTTAGGGTCCTGGTTTTCTTCTTGGTTCGACACAAACCCACGGCCAAGGGCCATGGTGGTCTTTTGGTTCTCGGCCAAACAAACAAACACTCCCAAATCGTGACAAATTCGTATCCAAACACAACAATAACATCAAGAATAGATCAAGAACAACCTTAAGTATCAAACTAACCCCAAAAACAACAAAACTCATCAAGGTCGTGGGTTATACCTACGGATCTAATTAAATCCGAACACAAACACCCACATATTGATACCAAACTTATTTGTTTCATGTTTTTATTAACCAAGAATCATTAATATGTGAAAACCCATCAAGTTTGAACCCATATTTACAAGATCTTATAAGTTTGACTCGGATAAAAGTCAAACCCACAAGAAAAACTCGTTTTCTTACTCTTTCTTCTTTGATCTACACGATTAGAATAACAAGGGTGATGTAGGATGGTGTTTGGGTGGCGGATTCATACACAAAATGGTGATGGAGAGCGTTTGGTGGCGCGTGAATGGTGTCAAAATGAAGAGGAGGTGATTTGGAGTTGAGTGGTGGTGGCGGTGTTGTTGTGGAGGTGGCGGTGGTGGCGTGGTGTGGTGTGGCCGGCGGCAAGAGAAGAGAGGGAGAGAGATGAGTGGAGGAGGGAGGCTAGGGTTAGGGTTGTGTGATAAATGATGAAACCCTATTATCTCATCCTTTATATAGTAAAAGGATTAGGTTAAAAAAAATGCAGGGACTAAAAGTGATGACCTACAAAGTTAAGGGTTAGCGGTGAAACTTTTTCCCAGGGGCCATATGTGTAATTTTTGTTATCTTTTATAAAGTTTAGGTTCGGCACATGTTTGGGCTCGATAATGATTGATTCAAAGTACGATAATGATTGATTCAAAACCCATTAGTTTTATACCCAAAATCTCAAGTAATGTGGTGAGTTGGTCACGAGTTTGACTCGCAACGAGTCAACTCACACCCAACTTCACATTTTCTTACCTTTCTTCAATAGATCTATAGATTTAAGGGTTAAAATGATGGTGGTGGTGGTGTATTGACGGCGGTGGCACAAAAAACGAGGTGGTGTATAACTTTTAGGGCGCGTGTGATATAGTGGTAGATAGAGGAGATGATGAGGGTTCTTGTTGTGGTGGCGGTGTTGCTCAGTGACAGGCGGTGGAGGTGGTGTTGGGGGTTGACAGGCGGCGGCTAGGGTTTGTGAAGGAGGGAGTATGTTTGAGTGAGAGAGATGAAATGGGAAGATGAGGGTGTGTTTGTTTATTTATTATTACAAGGAGCGGGAAGTGTTTTGGAAGGAGCGGGAAGTGTTTTGGCAAAAAAAAAAAAAAAAAACGAAGCAGATTTGATTTTTTGGGAATTTTTTTTTTTTTTGAGAGCGGGAAAGTGTTTTGGCAAAAAAAAATGATAGATTTTGATGAAGCAGATGGTAAAAAAAAAACATAGATGACCCCTATTTATGACGAAGCAAAACGAGCGTCATCTAGCAGGCTAAATTTTAACTGATTATGACCCTATGTTATGACGCTTCTGAAAACGAGTCATCCCTAATAAAAAATTTACTCGTTATGACTCTTATTTTATGACTTTGCTATTTGCGCGTCATCTTGTAGCGTCCGTCATAAAATGCGAGTCAAGGATAGACCTTTTTCTAGTAGTGAATAATCTATTAGATTTTGTGAAGCTATACATCAAGTGGTTAACTTACCACCAGGCAAGAAAGTATGGGTTTGATGATCAAAACTTTGCCAAATTGGTTGACTCGATCTTGACCCGTAACTCAAAACTAAATTACCATCATCACGAAGGACAAGTGATGCAGAACTTGTAACAGTACTAGACATGATGTTTGTTGACCAAACTATGTTGTCTGACTCGTTTAAAAGCACTTTGATTTTCAATTTACAAGAAAATTTATTGGAGATGGGTGACTCTCTGGTCCAAACTGATTAATTTCAGTACATTAGCCTAAGCACATATAAATGAGTGCAGATTAAGCAGAACTACTTAATAGAACCTTTCGTTGTAAACTGATTATTGTAACTTACATGAACCTTCCTCCTATCCTCAATAGCACAACCCCCCCCCCCCCCTTCCAGCCCCTCTCACACCACCCCCAAAAAAACTAGAAACTGATTTCAAAACGCAATAATCAGCACCATAAGAAAATTTCAAACACCTTCTAAGAAAAAACATGAATAATCGATTCTGATATATTGTTTCTGAAACACTAGAAAGTTGAAAGTTGAAACTGTTAAAAAAAACCTAATCCCAATTAAACACCCCGTAAGAAAGCAAAGCCACTCAATAATGCACACAATATTCAGAAGATTAAACAAGCAAACTTTGCCAAACACTAATTAAACTGCGCATTTGCATACCATTTAATTTTAATCAGAAGAAAATTGAAACACTATATTCAGAAGGCTTATCTTAAGTCAGCATATAACCACCTTTGTTAAAGGATGTGAATCCGCACCGGGAGCATCAGGAATAATGAAATTGTATCCTGAACCCTTGCCATCTCCCAAGTCTGTCCAAACATTTATAAAATAGTCAAAACTGTCAAAACTGTCATGTTGTTCGTATAAGTAATATGTATTTCAATGTTCTTATAACATGTCAAATTCATAATTTGTAAATGAAGATAGATCAGCAATATCCTTGACAAGCAACCCAAAACAACCTGTACAAGCAATCCCAAACAGCAGCTAAACTTGAATTCAATAGTGACTTGACACGAGCTATAGGAGTAGAGAAGGTAGATCCCATCACAAGAACGATAGCCGAAAAGTGGCACCACACCCTCCATCCTTAGATACTAGCTGCAACCGACTTGAACCCCTGTGAAAATATCAGACATGTAAGAACTATTGTTGCACAGGTGCATGAGTCATTCAAAGAACACAGAACCCGTTGAAATAGTCACGAAATATTAGCAAAAAAATCATGTATATAAACATGTACGCATAAGCATTTAAGCCTTTTCTAACGTATATAAACATGTACACATAAACTGTGCAAACTCTAAATTCCATGACAGCAAGTTACGAAACTGCAGTGTCTTCCCACTTCATTATGTCCACAAACTGCAGTGTCTTCCCACATTAGTCGACAACAAATCGCCACTATCTAAATAAGACAACCACACTCACGTCGTGACTCGTATTTACACGTTTTCGATCGTATTTACACGTTTTCGTCCGTATTTACACGTTTTCGTCCGTATTTACACGTTTTTGTCATTATTTACACGTTTTCGTCCGTTTTTACACGTTTTCATCCGCATTTACACGTTTTCGTCCGTATTTACACGTTTTCACCCGTATTTACACGTTTTCGTCCGTTTTTACACTTTTTTCTCAGTATTTACACGTTTTCGTCCGTATTTACACGTTTTCGTCCGTTTTTACACGTTTTCGTCAGTTTTTTACACGTTTTCGTCGGTTTTTACACGTTTTCGTCCGTATTTACACGTTTTCGTCCGTTTTTACACGTTTTCGTCCGTATTTACACGTTTTCGTCCGTATTTACACGTTTTCATCCGTTTTTTACACGTTTTCGTCCTTTTTTACACGTTTTTCTCAGTATTTACACGTTTTCGTCCGTATTTACACGTTTTCGTCCGTACTTACACGTTTTCGTCCGTTTTTACCATTTTTTGTCTGTATTTACACGTTTTCGTCCGTTTTTACACGTTTTTGTCAGTATTTACACGTTTTCGTCCGTATTTACACGTTTTCATCCGTTTTTACACGTTTTCGTCAGTTTTTACACGTCTTCGTCGGTTTTTACACGTTTTCACCCGTATTTACACGTTTTCGTCCGTTTTTACACGTTTTTGTCAGTATTTACACGTTTTCGTCCGTATTTACACGTTTTCGTCAGTTTTTACACGTTTTCGTCGGTTTTTACACGTTTTCGTCCGTATTTACACGTTTTCGTCCGTTTTTACACGTTTTCGTCCGTATTTACACGTTTTCATCCGTATTTACACGTTTTCGTCCTTTTTTACACGTTTTTCTCAGTATTTACACGTTTTCGTCCGTATTTACACGTTTTCATCCGTTTTTACACGTTTTCATCCGTATTTACACGTTTTCGTCCTTTTTTACACGTTTTTCTCAGTATTTACACGTTTTCGTCCGTATTTACACGTTTTCGACCGTATTTACACGTTTTCGACCGTATTTACACGTTTTCATTTGTTTTTACACGTTTTCATCCGTATTTACACGTTTTCATCCGTATTTACACGTTTTCGTCCGTTTTTACACGTTTTCTCAGTGTTTACACGTTTTCGTCCGTATTTACACGTTTTCGTCCATTTTAACACGTTTTCATCCGTATTTACACGTTTTCGTCCATATTTACACGTTTTCGTCCGGTTTTACACGTTTTCGTCAGTATTTACACGTTTTCGTCCGTATTTACACGTTTTCGTCCGTTTTTACACGTTTTCATACGTATTTACACGTTTTCGTCCATTTTTACTTGCTTTTGTCAGTATTTACACGTTTTCGTCCGTATTTACACGTTTTCGTCCGTACTTACACGTTTTCGTCCGTTTTTACACGTTTTCGTCCGTTTTTTAACCATTTTTTGTCTGTATTTACACGTTTTCGTCCGTTTTTACACGTTTTTGTCAGTATTTACACGTTTTCGTCCGTATTTACATGTTTTCGTCCGTTTTAACACGTTTTCGTCCGTATTTGTACGTTTTCGTCCATTTTTACACGTTTTCGTCCGTATTTACACGTTTTCGTCCGTTTTTACATGTTTTCGTCCGTATTTACACCTTTTTGTCAGTATTTACACGTTTTCATCCGTATTAAAACGTTTTCGTCCGTTTTTACACTTTTCATCCGTTTTTGCACGTTTTCATCCGTATTTACACGTTTTCATCCGTATTTACACGTTTTCGTCGGTTTTTTACACGTTTTTCTCAGTATTTACACGTTTTCGTCCGTATTTACACGTTTTCATACGTATTTACACGTTTT